>JABCPU010000539.1:0-40201 GCA_016800925.1 Suillus spraguei | reverse complement strand
GCAGACGAGGTCGTCCACTTTCCAAGGGTCTTCGAACAACAGAGCCTGTGAGACGAGAGAGCCAAAGAACTCGGTTAACAGTTCGGTGCTTGTGTGAGTGGCTTGTGCTATGCCACTAAATGTCATATGGGCAGACATGGTCACCCATTGCTGTTTTACAGCTGCTGGAATATGACGGCAGTTTCCAGGCATGGCAGTGAATTGATTAGTCTCTGATATTGTAGCCGTGAGAACGAGAGACACACATATTATAGTGGGAATCAGTCACTCTGAGTCCCATTAGTAACTAAGTAACTGTACATTTCCTGGAATTCAACCGTTTTAGGCCCGAGTTTGGATATTTCGGTGAATTTCGGTTTGCCCTGATGCTGGCGTCATTTTCCATAGGCCTCACTATTGACATGTCCGCAGCAAAGCGCAGACAGCCCAAAGCCATGCAATGCAATGATAATGTCCCAAAGCGCCCTCACCTGTTTGGGTCTTCCAAGTCACATCCCATGTTAAATAATGAGCCTACCTGTTGTGAGCACTCCCATACTCCAATCCACTCGGGACCACTCTTCTCCTCTCCTACCTCCAGTTGTCCCTTGCTTGAACTGTTGGGAATCTCATTTGGGTCATACGGCTTCGTCTGTGAGATCAATTCTACTCTAGTGCCAGCCAACGTTTTGGGTACCCATGTCGGGCATCATCACCATAAACGTAGACTCTCAAACAGAATGACAGTGTACAGAGAGGGTCTAGTCAATCATCTACTCAATAGCCATAGACTCACGGAAGCAACACCCTGTCCTAGCCCCACCGGTGACCTATCTGGTCCTATCCCGGGTCTTGAGCCATTGTGGGCAGCATTGTGTCCGCACCCTGGTTGCTCTTCTTGGTCTTTGATGCAGACATCGAGAGGTTCTCTCAAGTCTCAGCAAAAAAATTCTAGAATTCATGTCTCCTCAGCTCATCCTGAGCACGCAGCCAGTTATCTAGCTGATGTTTTTGAAGCTCGATGGATCTATCGTCCATTCCAAAAATCTCTGAACTCAGAAGACCCACTCAGTTGGACTGTATGGCCTTTGGCCGAATGGTACATTCCACCGCTTGCTGTAGAAGACATACACAGGTCCTGCCCTTGCAGACCTCCTCTGATCTCATGCCGACAATTCCTCTCTCCCCCCAATATCTGATTAACCTCCGGTGGCCCGACTTCATTGCTAGCTTGGGTGCACAGGCAGACTCTCTTCGTGGGCTGACGAAGCTTAGGTCTAAGAAGGAAGCACGATCCTTGATGGGAGTGGAAAGGCAACTTGAGCTTGGCCTCATCACCGTTCGAAAACTTTTCAGGTCATATCTAGTCGACATCCAGACCTATCTCTCCTCTAAAGGAGATACGCAGTTTCGTCAAGCAGTGACGTTGCAGTGAGTACCCTTCTCATCCGTTTATGCATAGCTCATGATTACACAGTACCAAAGCGCACTTCAGAGAATTGAGTCGAGCTTCCTACTACACCTACTCCAGACCTCTGTCTCGCTGCATATGCATGCTTATCAGATGGACCCATGCAGAGCACACCGGGGTTTTGGCGTCATTCGGCACTCTTCACATTAGACGGAGTCTGGCCCAGGAGTATGCCGCCAACATGCTCTACGATTACCTCATTCAAACTAAGACTCCCCGTCCTGCTGCGCTTCTCCAGCTTCTGCATCAACTACTCGTAACCCTCATCAAGCAGAAATTTACGAACCTAGAAACAATGGCGTGCCCAACAGACTACGCCCTATGTATTGGCTCACTGGCTCACAATGGCGGCTTTCTGCTTGCTGCCGCCACCACCAAGACTTGTGCTGTGCTGCAGCACAACTTCTACACCGTCATCATCCACTCTGCTCGGCTTGAGGACCATGGCTATCAACGTTTTATTCCCTTTAATTTAGATAACTTCACCAGGGATCCTGTACCGGATGCAGCTGAAGCGTCTCAGTCTATGGAGGAGTCGGCTGCTGCTCCAGATGAGGGAGAAAGCCCTGATGATATTGCGGTTGTGCGATACCAGGAAGTCGAGGAAGAGTTTGTAGATGGTCATGACGACGGTATAGATGCAGAGGAGGGAGAGTCTATGTCACCACATGAAGCTGAAGGCGGGTGGGACTTTGAACAAGAAGAAACCTTTCATTGTTACTATCTAAACGGCGACACTGCAGGGAACCTAGGTGAGGCACAAGTTCGGGATGCCATACAGTACGCTGATATGAGTGACATATTCAGATACATACTATGATGCGCGGTCTTCTCTTCCAGCTCAACGTTGCCCAGCAAAAAGTGTAACCGGAAAAGCTCAAGCTCCTGGATCTTCGTCTGTCTTAAAGTAAGCTGGTTTATAATATTTATTACGCTTATCTACATAACCTACAGCATTTTGGCGGAGAATCTACCCTACCTTCAGCCTTTGCTCGCCAGTCATCCCTCGTTCGCCACACCATACAATCAACTCAAAACAGTCTGGTTCGCTGCAAGGCCAAATGCGTTCAAGGAGCAGAGAGACTACGGTTTTATCTTTGCTGAAAATGGCACTGCCATTGCCATGCGAGACGGTGACGACATCTCCCAGAGTATCCTGTTTTCTGATCTTGGGAGATTGGCTAAGACTGCAATAGCGGATGTATCAGCGCAAATACTGGAGTGCTTACCAGACGGTTGCCAGGGCCTTCTTGAACAATTTTATGGCATTTTCAGCCAACTAGCGGACGACCTTAGTAGTCCCGATGCCATTTTCCTTCAACCTTCCAACCGCATTCTTCTACAGCCATTGTTGGACATGATGTTACAACGTCTGACGGATCCAGCAGAACACAAACATCACATCATGTGTTCTTCCTCTTTGATCAATGAGGAGTGCGCAAAGCACTGGCTGGATTTTGATGAACGAATTCTTGGTCAAACTATTGTCGCATTTCTCCTGACATGCGGTGTTCCTCCTCGTCACTGGCAATTTCGATCCTTACTATTCCAGTCAGATAGCAGCACCTGCAGTGTTCGTAATCTTTATCTACTAGGGTCGGAGCTTGTTATAGGGAACCCGGAGGCAAAGCAAATCAATCAAGTTACACGAGAGTGCCTATGGGCATTCCCTCCTAGCCTTGCCCCGCTCATCTCTTTCTACCTGGCTATAGTACGACCTTCTGTGATCCGCATCTCAAGCCTTATTCATCACGTCAACCAAGCTCACCGGACACATATCTTTTCCCATACATTTACTAGGACCCGCCTTGAATTCCCTCACATTTGGAATGGTAGTGATGTTAACGCTGCGCTGTTGGCGCACACGTCCTCCCTCGATGTTCGGTTAACATGCAGTCTTCTACGAAATGCGGTCACAGCAATGTACCATCAGTTCTTTCCGACTCTCTCGCAATCTGAATCCTTAAGCGCTCGACTGGTTCCAAAGACAGGCAGTAATCGTCATCAACCCTCAAATCATGTTCCCCCTGCTTTAGGGATGTCATTTGAACAGGCTCGGAAATTTATCTCCTCTAGCCATGTCCTGCAGGCGTTATACGGGCTACGGTGTCCGGACGATCACGCGGACGGGGATTCGGCCATTCTTGGTAACTCAAAGAACGTAAGGCTTGCTTTGAGGGAAGCGCGGTTTTGCATCCGAGAAGAATATGACCTATACAGTGCACAGCTGCCTGCTATGTCAGGGAAGGCGGCTAGCATTTTAGATGCCGCACCATACATATGTCTCAAAGAGGTAAGGAAGGAACACCAACAGTCGACTCAGTTCTCATCTAACTTTACTCAGAGTATGATTGGTGATAATGTGCTTCGACGCGTATTGCACGTGGTTTTATTTGGTGATTCCAAACCGTCTGTTCTTGATCGTCCTCCTCCAGGAGGGTACCTGATTACTGATGTATCTCGCGCAGTGGTTCAGGTGAGAGTTGAACTTATTCATCTCTTTCATAAGACTTAGTTAGCTCTCAAGATTATACAGGCTATTGAGGAGCAAGAACATGGATTTGAGTATGATTTGACTCGACAAATAGATATTGATGCCATCATCCACTTCGACGAAGTAGAGAAAAAAGCACGAACATATCTAGCAACACTAAAAGATGACTATCCTAATTTATGGATTCAACTATGCTTCGAGGTCCATGAGCTCTATCAGAAGGCTCCGGGGGCAGATGGAGAAAGGAGTTGGGTATTGAGAGGTATTCCTACATAAATGCTTTCTTATACGACCACTAAGACTATAGGACATTCATAATCGATTCCTCAGGTTGTGCGTGAATCATCGTCCTTGGTACATTTGGCGACAAGTGTGTCGACATCTTCTCTGAGACAAGGTAAACAAAAAATTGAGCCAGACGAAGAATGACGCGAGCATCTAGAGAAACTCGACAATCAGGAAGTGGCATCGTTGAAAGACTCTAAAAATTCAATGAACACAGCAACTATAATGCAAAGTTTGTGAACCGACTCGCGCGGAACATATCAATATGCTTATCCTACATTTGAAATAGCACGACAGAATAATTTCTGGATAAGATGTCACTGCGGCCGCATCCTGGCCAGGCCAGGACCATAACTGGCAACCACCAATACAATTAAGGAACACACCACAACACCGAGCGTGGTGAAGCACGCAATCATTAAAGGCGTAGATGGCCTAAAGTTTGAAACAACACCTGCAAAGAATCCAAGGATGGAATTTATCACACTACCGAAAATTTCATGAGTGACACAAATAACCATGATCGAAGTTTGCTTACCTCAGTACACAAAAAGAAGTAGGTATGCTTGTAATGACGACGAGCAATGCCGTTCTCTTCTGCAGGTAATATACCTGTCCAGTCAGTAATGTTAGGCGTGGTTTGCAGAAAAATGGTGTGAATCAAACCGCAAAGTCAATAGATCTCATTTTCTCGCCGAAATGTTGTACCATCGTGCCAGCAAAGATGCAGCCGACACCAAAAAGTAAGGAGCAAGAACATAATGTTTGTGAGGCCATTGTTACGCCTAAACCTGGAATGGCAAGGATGGCGATATCCAAGGCCATGGAGACACCCGCCTGTGGGAGAATAAGTGGGTGGATACCCTCACTGATGTAGCACCTACCAGGGTAATTTGATTTTTCGTCTGACTGCTAAGATTGTCGACAAAGTTTTTGACCTCCACTCCATTTACGATACCATCAATGGAAGTCCTCTTGACGCTTTCGATCGTGACCGGCATGCAGAAAACTGTAGCTGCAGTATTGCCCATGAAAAAAAGAAGTTTGCATTTTCTATGCTTTTCTTTCACTGCATGGTTCTGAATAAGCCGAGCTTCTGGTTGGTTGTGGCGGTGAAGATATTGATGGTGCCCTATAATTCCATGTACTCGGCGACGCTAGGTTTGTGAGAAAGCAACGTACGTATGATATATAAAATTCTACCTGTCAGATGGGATATCAGTAATGGAATTCAATTTTCCAAGTTCACGTACAACAGAACACAATGCCGGTTTCATGTATGAACCCGTTGTCTGCAAGGTCTTCTGTTTCTTCGTTATAAAGATGTTATGCATGACTAGACAAGAGCACGTACCGATACTGGCTAGATGGCTGATGATCTGATTCATTTGGTCCAGGGTCCAGAATATCGAACCGGCCGTGGATTGACTCAATGTTATCGCCTCTGTGTCTGCTAAGCGATTCTGACCATTCCTGTGAGAGAAGACTTACCTCCAAGGTAGCAAATGACTTCTCGCCGTATGCTTCTCACAACAGAAACATCCATCAACGACTGCTGCGGAAAGAATTCGAAGTGTTTCCTGCGGACAGTGAGAAGCGTTTGGGTCAATCAGCTTAGTATATCCTTTATCGACCACTTACCAATACTGAGCCTCGAGTTCGAGTCCTACATGATTGCAATCAGTCTCAAAGAAAAGGTGATTTCGAATATAACATACTTACTTTTATGTTCCCATTGGCTTGGCTGGATACAGTCTCGGAAAAGAAGGTAACCGTTCAGTTCCTCTGTCCAGGCGATGATGTGCTGGTCTGGAACCACGAAGTAGTATTGAAATTTTTCTTCTCCCCTGAATATTGTGGGATGAACGACAAGTATCCACCCATCTTCTTGCGCTACGGCTCGTATGGCATGGATAAAGTTGTCGATATTCTGTAGATCCGCGTAACACCTTAGGTTTACCGAAGTATACGTTCTCTGAATTTTCATTCAGCGTATCACTTACATGACTAGCTGTGAGGCACTCACCTTATCCCTATTATAGTAGTATGTACCACCTAATGGGTGAACAAATTCCTCCCAATGACCGTATGTTGAAGGCCTGTTGATGGCGTCAAAGTGAATACATTAAGAAGAAAGGCGACCAACCTAGGAACATCAGTTTTCTTGATACCAACAGATGTATCTTCACATATATCACCCCTACTTGTAGGTAGAAAGAATCAATCGAATGCAATATTACTCGTACATGCGTAGTACTCACAGCATCATCACTTCAGCGTACCGCGGAAGTTGCGTTGGCCAAATACCGACCGCATGATTGAGAATCTGTTGCTGAGGACTGGAAGTCGTCTATACCACGTTAGACTCCGGAGGAGCGCGTTCAGAAGGCACAGTTGAACTCACCATCAGCTTCCAGGAACCTGCGAAGAGGTTGTTTGTGCTACACATTCAGGCTAGTACAAAGACGATATACATATATCCCGTGTTCGGACCAAACTTCCTTTTTGGGAATTTTACGTACTACTGGTTGTCAGCGTCATACATGTCGACAAAGTAGACAAGAAAGCGACCACAATAACAAGCTTTGAAGGTCTCATAAATAACATATCGACATATCTTTATACAAGATACACATATAAATTTATGCTGTGGTCCAGAAGTTCAGATCAGAGACTACTGCCCCTACAGCAGCCCAATCGGAGCAGAACACATAATAATGGGTTGCAAGTAGCTCAACATCACCGATATGGCGGCCGAAGATAAGATGGCGTTGAACTGTGAAAGCGCAAATGTTATCAGAATAAAGAAACACAGTAATGAGTTGGGTCGACTGACTGCAATTGCAGGCCCAAAGTAAGCGCATGATATAATGTATCCTATCAAAACGCTACTCCATACACCCCAGTATAGTGCTTGGAATCGGTTCAAGGTCACTATCCAATGGAAATGCGTTATCTCGTGCGAGTGCATTGGTAGCAAGCCGCCTGAGTTCTGTTATAGATGTAAACTGGCACGTCAATTCTTTGATGTCCCTTAATCGGATGGCTGTTACGGGCTCGTCTGAGTCAGTTCTCAACGGCTGAGCGACTGGAATCATCGAGTCTAGTGTGCGATCCTGTAGAGAGGTCCGAACTTTGTGCTGAGAAAGCACCTTCTTCGCCACTGAGCAGGATTCAGATGATATTCGCCTGAGATTGTGGAAACACTTACCTTGATTTCCTGATGCCCGGCGATCATCCTCTGGTCCCTCGCCATCTCCTTCCACCTCATCGGCATTACTTGCTTTTTCCTTACCCTTCCGTGATCCTGATTGTGCGATGCCCCCAGTAAGTAGCGTCTGTCAAAGAAGGTGTATAAAGTACGAGTAAGTACGTCCAGGAGGAGAATGGCATCGGGTTTAATAGAGACGCTGTCGAGCAAGACAGGCTGGGGCTCGACATCGGAGTGATTTGAATCATAATCAACGAGTTGTTGACATCTTCTTCGTTGAGAATATGTCTGTCGGATGACCTTTAAGCATCCAAATAAAATACACAGCAGAGGTACAGACTTGTAGAGTGCAGTCTCATCAGGACTATTGTTGAGCACCTGTAAGAACTGATTCTCCGGAGATGGAACTGTGGATAGGTGCTGAAATTATCCGTTAGTCTAAAGCTGACAGAGTCCTCTTATCTGCAAACTTCTGGCAAAGACGGATGAGCATGCGGTCGAGCCAGCGTAAAGCATCTGGTGAGTCGTCTATTTTAGCCTTGAAGACAGCTATTCTTGCCATAAGTACGGCAGCGGCTTCTTGGTCGAAGGACGAAGCAATGCTAGGAGAGTTCGCTTCTGCAAAATTAAAATTCCGAGCGATTGTGATTCTTTTTTGTTATCGCCTTCTCAGGTCGACTCTTAAGCTTATCGAGGACGTGAAATCGATTGATAAAGATGAAAATTTCCTGTAGATCAAGCTCACAGAACCGGCTAAGTGGATGGGTATTTGCGATACTGCTTACCAGATTTCTGATTTGCAGCACCCATCCACCTTCTTGCATTGTAACTTGTGAAGGTACACCACCTGCTGTTGAAAACTTGAAATTGACCAGAACATGATAGTTCCGAGGAAGTGTCGCAGGCCCGAATCACTGCGAACAGCTCGCACGGTTGCAATCGGTCACTCGGTGCGCACATCGTTGCCTTTTTTGGAAATGTCAAAATTTCAATCGGCTCAAGCATAATATATATTTCAAAACATCGATCGGTTCCGATCTTGATCGTAGCAAAATTTGAGTGAGACGATACAGCTATCCATAAGATTTGAGTGAGACGATATAGCTATCCATGTGAGTTGATGAGTCCTAGTATGTATGTATAGTATTTGTACTACCGTATGCTATGTTCTATTCTGTTACAAAATTGTGCTAAATCTCATGTTAGATGGAATATTATGATACATTCGTGCAGCAATGAGATGGGCATGGGCATGGTAAATTATGGAGCGATCGCAACAGTTACAGTCAAAGCTTGCACTTTATCTCTGCAGCGCTCAAACATCTTAGAGGAGCTTGAGACTAGTAGATAGCGACATAGTAAAAAACTTACCCTCTGTATGGCCGATCTTATGTGTTGCACCACGCGAATGCAGCCGCCGGCGAAACGGCGCATCAATTGCTTCATACGATCACATAGCGGCGTTCGCGGAGTGGTGGCCTCGGGTATAAAATTAAGGTAATTCGGTGACGCGTTACACGAAACGCATACCAAGTTTGCCAAAAACTCTAATTGTGACTGTCGAATGTAAGATTATACCTCCTACTTACATGAGAAACGCTTACAATGATGTCGTTTCCTGCGTTTTCCGGGCTGTATACAACGCGAGACATGTTCTAACTCGAGTATGTTAATAGATCCGATCGGAGATTTAGCTTAACGGGCTTACCGTAACTATGCCTTATTGGGCCTTTGACAGCAATTATTGGTCGATCAGCGATGAAGTGTATCATAATACATACCGAATCAATGACAAACAACTTCGTCGGTGAAGATCAAATGTGTTGAGGCCCAGTGAAAAGTCCTTTGAGAAGGAAATCGTGAGAGATAGAGCTTGGTGACCACGTCAAACCTCAATCGACTCACCGTACTGGTATCACGATTGCATACAATGTCAGTCGAGTGACATCTATGTTCACCGGAGGATATTAGTTGACACAAAGATTGTGCTCGATTTTGTTCGAACGTAGAATAGTATCGAATTCAGTTGAAGGATGTGAAGAAAAGTATTGAGTTGTGATACACATACAATGGCATTGGCACAGTACAAAAAACACTTAATGCAGGGTACAAAACACAACAGGAACAGAGCAGCAAAACAGTGTTCAAGTTGCGGTGGTATGCTGAGTGCACGTCGCAGAATTGAAGGACAGTTGTAAATGTCGTTCACTGGTCCTTTCCGCTTGTTGACATCAACACAGCGAACTTCTCGTTCCATATCTAGTGACCACTGATGATTACAACCAATAGCATAATAAAGCAATGATACGAGCCTTAATTGATCTGGGCAGCTTGTTCCAATAAGCCTCGAATTCCTTTGTAAGTGGTTTAAGCTTCTTTTGTTTCATCTCCGCACATCACTCGTGAACGCATAGGGTTCTGAAAGAGCAACACACTCAGTTACTTGGCGGAAAGAAACAACCCCGTTGTACCTAGCAGTTTTGCTGGCTTTGTTTGGACGCATGACACTTATGGATTCAGTAGCACCAGGAGCTTCTTCATTCGGGCGCACAATCACAGCGGCTAGAACAGTCGCAGAAATATCAATAGGGCGCTTAGAGTCACATTCAAGAACATGGGTAGGTTGAAGAACGTCTTGAAGAACAGCTTGAGGAGGGAGGCTGTCTTCGATTTGGAGTTGTTCAGATATGTTGTCCGGGGGAGGGTGCAGGGTGGACGGTGCTGGTGGTAATAGCTCTTTGTTTGGTTTGAGTATATCTGTGTCAACTCGGATGCTCGGCGTCAAGCCATTAAGAGGGTCGTCAAGGGCACTATCTGAGAGTGATTATCACACCAAACAAGGCGAACACGTACCGTACCTCTAGCTCTTGGGTATCCGTCACAGAGTCACAGAACTTACTTCGTAGCCAGGGTGATTTTGCGTTGGTGAGAATATCATAGCAGTAGCGGACAGTCGCAATAGAATTCCTGCGTTGGTTTGGGTGCTCTAGGCATAGTAATGGTAAGTTTTCGAGGGGAGACTCGGGGAGGACAGACACACAGCGCTGGGCTGGAGAAAGACGCAGGTGGACTTCCGTGTCGAGCGCATATTGCAGTGTTGTTTGCAGTCTGTCATGCAGATTTGCAAGGTCATTTGCAAGATGATTGTGCAAATGACGAGATCAACATTGCTAAGTGTGTGAATTTTTTCCGGTTCTACACGACTACGCTCGATTTGCAAATCTACCTCGACCACCACTCCCATCGTTCTAGCTCAAAAGACTTTTCACTGGGCTTGAGGCAGTCACGTTTTGTACGAGTTTTCGTATGATAAGAATCGTTTTACTGATCGCGTCGGATATGGAAATAGAAGAGTAATCCATTGTTGAGAGTAAGAACTGGTTATGACGGGAAAGGACTATGTGACAACATATGAATTACTCGTTTAGTACTATGTTGGCCGCAGTTTTGCCTGATAAATGATGGATAGTTATGGGCTCGTACAACAAGATGCTTCATATGTAGTAGGACTTGATGTGTTGAAACATGTCTTGCCTAAGGCATCGAGAACGTCTTGAAGAACAGCTTGAGGGCAATATCTGAGAGTGATTATCTAGTGCGCACGATTGGGATTGGGGTGAGGTCCGCCGTGCTGTAGAAAAGATATGTTAGCGCACCGAATTGGAATGGATGTTAGAACATGGGAATACGGAACAGAGGTTTAAAGCAGGCAAACACGCGATATGAATAATTGAGAAGCTGGGACACCCACCTAACAACACCGACGCCTTCCCCAACACCCACAGCACCAAGATCTACATTCTCCAAAAACTCTACGACAGTCATCAAATTTATCAAACAATACCGCTCCTCTCCACTAGCGAACACGTTATTACGATAACGCTGAGTGAACAGAAGGTGCGAGACCAGGCGTGCGGGGTTTGATTTGACAATGGCGAACATAAGAAGTGGGAGGAGAACATCGCCCGATACTGTCGTCGGCTGTTGGACATGGGATATGTTCAGTCGGGGCGAGGAAGCACAGATGGGCACGGGGGAGGATTGATCGAAGATGATGCCTGTGGGGATAAGACAGTAGGCGAGAGAGACCACTTCTCAGTTGACCCGTGAGCTGCATCCCCATCGGATTGTTGATCGGGTGAGAATAACGCTTAGTCAGAAGCAACGAGCGGGATCTCCACAGCTTTGATCGGTCCCGGGGATGGACTGACCTTTTGCTGTGGTGACTCGGGTTCCTCAGGCCGTTTGTCGCCATTACTGAGTTTAATCGGAGGGAGGCGGGAAAGGCCATCTTTAGGTAGTTGAAATCATGGATCAGGGAACAAAACACGCATGCATATGCATCTCACTCACCTACTTGAGGTTGTGCGCTGCGACCAGCACAGCTGCCTTGTCACCAGGAGATCTAGAGTCAACGTCTAGCTGAGACACCGCTGTAAAAATATCGATGAGGATGAATGATAAACATATGTGTATATGCTAGGAAACTTACTCTGTCCACACGCTCGGACTACGACGTCAATCTCGGACCCAGCACTGTCAACATCAACATCAAATTGCTCGAGCCCTAGGTCAAGAAGGTTGAGAGTCGCGATGTGGCTTGACAGTGCTTCATCATGCGAGGCGTCATCAGAGTGGGATGGGAGGAATAGTCTAGTAAGAATCAGCGGGAACTTCGCGAGAATTGGGTGATATTGTGTCAAATTAGAATTCACCGATTTCCCTGATGAAATCAAATCTGGTCTATCGATATGAAAGTTTCTGAGTGTCACCTGCCGTGGCTGCCGACGTCGGACATTAAATTTAACAGCGTGTTTCATTGTAGCTGCAATCCGTGAACAGGTGAGCGCTGGGCACTTGACTGGGCTCATGGGGCGCCGCCGAGGCAAGCTACTGTCATCTACTGATCCTGACTATGAGTCCAGGATCCAGGCTGCACTTGTAGATGTCACAAATGGCACCTGCAAGAATATTTCAGTAGCTGCAAGGGTACACAAGGCATGATTATATACTTAAGGCTTCGAGCTCCTGTAATACTGATTTCATTGTACAGGTTGCACGGCAGACTCTTAAAGACCGGAGCAGGAGTTTTCATGTGTCCCGCAGTGATCATGCCAAGTCAATCAACTTCGAGCCGACAACAGAATCTGCCACTAGAACATCCTGCAACCTCCAGTTCCTCCCAAGCACTACCACCACATTTCACACATCCACCATCCCACACCAGCCTCAGTATTCCTACACCACATCCACCATATTTTTTCGGTCAACACACACATCCGGCAAGTCATGGACTTCATAATCCTTCCATGTATCAATATCTACCTGTCCATCCACATACATTCCATCAGCATTATTTTACACAGCAGTGATGATTTGCACTTAGCTCTTTTCATACGTACTATAGCTTGCAGGTTTATCGCTAGATCATATCGCATCCTAATCAGCTGTCCGAAATTCACGACTCAAGTCTGCCGAACGGACTGTAAATTCGGCAAGTGTGACTGTTCGTTACTATTAGTGACATGAGTGTGACTCACGAAACAGTGGGTCATCACGAAACGGGGGTAACGGATAGTATGTCCCATTCTCTACCGAAATCTTGTGTTCCTGGTTCATCAATATTTTGGCCATTTTCCGTCGATACGGTGAGGTCCAGTTCTCACTGGGGGGTAACAACCGACTTTTGTCCGTACCCTAATTCTGACCCTCAAAAATCGACCTTGGAATCGATGTCCCAATCAGTGTGTGAATCGACGTGTTTAATGTTATTTTCTTTCTTCTGCGCGAGTGACTGCGCAGTTGCGGTCATCATATCAAGATGCAGTGAGTGGGATCTTTCTTCACTTTCTCGGACCTTCATAAGCTGTCGCTTCTGAGGTTCTGATGCAAGTCGCTCAACATTGTCGCTGTCACTGAAATCTGTCGCTGATTGTTGACCAGGACCATTTCAAAAGTCAGAAAGCATAGCACCTCAAGCTCATTTCCATCATAATCAGATCTCCTTCATTGCGACCCCCGTGGTTCCAGTGGGATGGAAGCCCATCATAAAGTCCTTCATCAGCTTGTCCATATTGCACAACGCATATAGGATCAAGCTCGCAGTACCTTTGAAACACAGCGGCCAGGGCTTGTGGTAAGTTCCAAATAAGCTTATTATGCAACGCTAATCCCATGGCCCTGCTCCTCTCAGTTGATGTCTTCCAAGCTTCTTGGGTGACATCGATGTGCCGCGGCCATGTTCCGCTCTCAAAATCGCGATCTCACTTCTCAAGGCGACGCTGATGGTGCCACGGCCATGCTCCGCTCTCAGTTGGTACGTGATCTTCCTCGCTTGGGCTCGAAATTTTGTGAGCCTAGTCCGGGCCGGAGCATCACTAGGTGGGGAAAGTGACACCATAGACACCCTAACACGTATTATGGTGGCAATACTTAAGTCTTAAGTATGAGACGGGGAACTCAGATATAGTAATCAGCCTCATGTAGGCACAGCTGCGGAGACTGAAGTACCGACTCGGAGCTTGTCCTGGCATGCCATACGTTACTTTTTTAGCAGTGTTGTTTAACAAACCAGTTTTCGTCTATGTACCCTTTCTCACAATCATGTACATGCCTCCGAGTTGGGGCCAACCCCTTTTCTGTTAATACAAGTCACCATCATAGTCATAGTACACGTAACTCGCAGCCCAGGGCCATACACACATTGGCCTCGTGGTCTTCGTGCCGAAAATGCTTGGTTATTATTATTTTCGGTGTGCATACTTAGAGAATAAAATCACATTACTTATCAACTCTAGATCTAGCACTTGTCGGTTCTTGAATACTCTACTGAAGATTTTACCCCATGGACAACTCCATTGTAAGTCGATCTTCAAGTTGCGCTCATTACATATCAGTGATGACAGGTAAACATGAACAGAATAACAATCCGAACAGCGCCCAAATATCCAATAAACTAAAGGTTATCCCTGCGACAGCTATTCGCCAAGCGAGCGGAGCCGTTGTATACACCCCAGAAGAGCTTGGGGATGTCGGCGACTCAGATTCTGGGAATATCTCCAAGTACGTGGTATCCACTGGATCTGCCAGTGGTTCAGAAAATAAATACGTGAGTTTTAAATCAGGTGTTGCTGATTCTAAATTATCTGTTACAACCAAGGTCGCCATCAAAGTGATCAATTTAAATATTGCGCTTGCAGATGGATCCCGAGTACAAGAATTCTGCGAGGTCAGGGCATTATCAAAGTATCTCACTATGCATTCGCTCATAGACTATCACTAGAGGATCTATCGCGAGGCTTGCCTTTGGATTCAACTGTCGCACGATAACATCCTTCCTCTTGAGGGTATTGCCAAGGGATTTGGGCCACTTCCTGCCTTAGTCACTCCGTGGATGGAAAATGGATCATTAAATGACTATTTGAGACGGGAAGTCGATCTTAAGAAAGAGAAGAAGCTAACTATGGTATGTATCTTCTATTTGCGGAGACAAGTTGAGTGCTGACTTGGCGCATCAGGTCAGAGAGATTGCGGCTGGTCTCAAATACTGTGAGTCGGCAATCAGCTCATGCTGTTGCATTTTGTGTAACTGATTTCCTGTAGTGCATGATAGGGATATTGTCCACGGTTACTTAACTGGTGTAAGTTTCAGTCGCTACCACATTCCAGGCAGAAATGACAGTTAGACGATGTAGTCAAATATCCTAGTTTGCAGTGATGGGACGCTATCGCTGGCAGACTTTGGGCTCTCAATGATTTTTTCAGAATACGACAATGCTATGTTTGGATCCTGCAACGGGGAGAGCATCCGTTGGATGCCACCGAGAACAACTACGCTGCTCGATTCCAACGAGGTAACAGAGGCACCAGGGGATGTGCCAACCAAGGCATGCGATATTTACTCATACGGCTGCATCACTATGCAGGTACATCACCTGTTCCTGTTCAATGTGATGTTACTGATATCATGTAGGTTTTTTCCGGATGTCAGCCCTATCACGGTATCCAGGCTCCTGCGCTTCTGCGGGTCATACTGGCGGGGACTAAACCGTTCTCCCGGTTGAGTGATTTTCACGACATACAGGAGTATGTGCAACGATGTCTGTCAAGGAACAGACATGAACGTCCAGTGATCGCCGATGTTGTCGACTTTCTGTGGGAACAAACTAACGTTCCGGAGACAGTGAGGATGATGTTATCAAAATTTACAGTGAAACATATATCACAAGCGGCTCTCACGAAGTATGACCGTCGTGCTGATGATGCGGACCTCCCTGGTGCAGCACTGAAATACAAGTGGATACATGATATGAGCCAGGCTGGTGAAAAAGAGGTTGGTGTATTTAGAGCGATCCACAAAACTGTGCATAATACCTTGGTCGACAGGTTGCCGTCAAGTCTTTCATGGACGTCATCAACAATCAGAATGATTTGGACAAAATATGCAATGTAAGTCAACTCACACTTCAGTATATCTATACAGAAACATGGTCACTGAATCATGAATGACACCACAGAGGATTCGTCGTGAACTATCCGTCAGGGAAAAGTTGAAGCGCAAGACCATCCTCCCCCTCTATGGCATGACGATTGATTGCGGAGTTCTCCCCTCCTTTGTACATCCATGGATGGGAGGCGGTTCATTGCATGATTACCTGAAAAAAGAGCACTTGAATTTACCTTCGCGAGAGAAGCGTGATATAGTAAGTTGATGTTTCATGCTATCGTCAAGTCCTTCTCCTCTGACCGCCAAAGGGCAGCTGGTCCAGGTGGCGGATGGGATCAAATATCGTTAGTATTTCCCGTAGATGTTCAAGTAGAGAATTTACGCAGGCCTTAGTGCACAAGCAGGGTGTTGCGCATGGAAATATAACTGGCGTATGTTTTGATTATTTACCAAGTCATGTGCCGAAGATTCTTACTGCACCCACAGGATAGCATCCTCCTTGACACCTCAGGCCAAGTACGGATCGCGGACTTCAGCCATTCCATCATCTTGGCTGAAGCCGATAATCGCATATTCAATGAGCAGCTCCCTGGACATCCCAGGTACATTCCCCCCGAACACATCCAGCCAGGAACGCCAAGGGCAACCAAAGCAGGAGATGTGTATTCATTTGGCTGTATTGCGGTTCTGGTGCGTTACGCAACGCATCAACTTGCGATGAATTTTATATTAGCGTACTCCAGGTATTGACAGGAAAGGTGCCGTACTGGTGGGTAGTCGAAGAAAGCCAAGTGCTTGTGGAAAAAGCTTGGCGCACAGAGCCTTTTCTTCTGACTCCGAACATGATGGAGGTACGATACTTGCAAAGTTTTTTCTATGCCAACTTCAAAGAGCTTTTAATTCAAAGGTTGATAAAGAGCTGTTGAACTTGGTGCGACAGTGCCTGTTGGAGGAGAAAATCCGTCCTTCAATCGAGAAGGTTCTCTACTTGATCTTAGTCCAAAGTTTCGGGTGAGCTATCTTTGTTACATGCCACTGCTGAGCTCACCATCATCACCAGCTCTGTGGATCTGACGAACTCAATCCAACGACTCGACAAAGATCGCTTCTGCTTCGGAGGATTTGCAAATGTTCACTCATGCCGGATCCGTCTAGCAGAAATCGATGGGAGCGTCCAAGAAAAAATTTCCCGCTACTACCAGCACCCTTTAACAACAGATTGCGTTGATGTAAGTAGCTTATTTGTTTTCATCTGCATTTTTCACAACAATTTAGGTCGCAGCTAAGGAAATAATCGTGGTCAATGATCCGGACATCTTGAAGATCATCAATGTCAGTAGCCAATGGTATGCATTCTGCCTTCATCCATCTGACCTGGGTCCGTCAGCGATTGTTCAGAGAAATCAAAATATGGTTGAAGCTCGAGCACCAAAATATTGTTCCCCTCTGGGGCGTTACAGAAGGATTTGGCCCCCTCCCAGCACTTCTCTCACCATGGGTAGAAAACGGCACTCTGACCGAATACCTTCAGCACAAGCACGAGACACTTTTTGATAACGAAAAGTTTGCACTGGTTCGCTGGATCGTCTCTTGCCCCATATCAGCAATGCTAATGTCTCTTTAGCTCGGGGATGTGGCTCGCGGACTTCAATACCGTATGTCCAGTGCCTTGATGCTAGCGTGAAATGGGAGTCAGCTAACACTAACACTTCGGGCAGTCCATTCGCAGTCAATTGTCCATGGAGACCTGACTGGTGTACGTACGTGTTAATGAAATCTATGAGCGTTCATCTGAAGCATCTTTAGAACAATGTCCTCATCCACAAGAACGGAAAGGCAAGCCTCACCGATTTCGGTCTCTCCGCCCTCCTTCCAGGAAGAATGAGTCAGGCGTTGTTGCCCACCAATCCCACATGCACGGCGCAGTACATGGCACCAGAATACTTGATATTCGATGCTGAAGGTGCATTAAAACCAACCTTCACCTGGAAGAGCGATGTATACTCCTTTGGAGGGATCATGCTGCAGGCATGTGGCATAGATCATTTCCACTCAGTCGGCTCAGCTCACATTGTTGCAGGTTTTGGAGGGCAGGATCCCATATTATTATATCACTAGATCGGAAACAGTCATTTACTATCTACTGGAAGGTATAAGGCCCAAAAGGCCGGTTGGTCTTGTCATCATTGACGGGGACTGGGGCTTCATTCAGAGATGTTGGCTGAAAGAAGCGGAGTGTCGGCCCTCTACTGAAGAGATCCTGCGATTTGTGGAAGGACGGGCTGGGATTCATAGTTAGTTAGTTGTTGGTTTGTTGGCTGGTTTGGTTACTTTGTAATTGTCCGTCATTTGTTTCGCAGACTCCTAGTCATCTACAGCCGTTTTGATAAATGTGCGGAATTTGATGTTCTACCCCGAAGCGAGCAATCCTTTGCATCCCGGTTACTTCCGCTCGTTAGAGGTCCTGCTGGGAAGCTTCACGATATCGGCGCAAGCCCAAGTAAACACGGAACATGCGCAGTCAATATCGATGCAGGGAATGATCGCCCCGAAGAATTTGCAGAGAAATTCCAGGAGTTTTATCTGGTATTAGAAGGAGATGCACGAATTGAAATCGAGAAAGAGAAAGGCGAGGCATCGGAAGGAGAACAAGAGTCCAGGATAAAGGAACTCGTTGAGGTGGTGGAGGGCGCTCTATCTACTTTGTTTTATGATCGGTGAGTGAACAACAGAAGAGTCGACCCGTGGCAATGGGAATGCAATGTAAGCCCCGTTTTGAAATGCCGACAGGTGCCGGTGGTAATGCCGTGGCAACGTGACACCAATTACTGTCTATGTTCTTAGTCCTCACAGGTTGAGCTAAGGTGGATTTATAAATATTTTATTCAAATATGAACTTTTACGCAAGATCGAAAACAAACTACAAGTGAGGCTATCAAGGTTTTGGGCAAGAAACCCTTTGGGGTTTCATTAGACTGAAACACGTCTTTTGCACCTAGGAAAATTAGGGCAAGAATGAGCTGAGATTCCCAAGAGATAGGAGCATCATGACGCAGCTAGCGCAGGCTTGCCCCCAAACAGAAGGAGAGAAGCTAAGACTCACAAGGTTTTTTAACGAGCTGAAGGTCTAGCAGGAGGCATGGTATAACACGTGAATGGTTCAAGAATGGGCGAGTCTTGTAGATAAGGGGCCATTATGACTGTGTGTTCATCAGGAAATTCACACATTCCTTGACGTGCTTAATCAGCTTAACTCACTTATCTCAAAACTTGTTTGCTCTCTCTCACATCATTCACCTGGCATATCTTATATTTTTTGAGTGCGAAATATAATAAAACATGTATATTAATATATCTCAACATTTTTTTTCTGAATTCACTCACATTGAAATTTTGGACAAGTAGATTCAATTTCACCAAGGCAGTTAAGTGTAAATAAGTCTGCATAAGGGCACGTCAAGGAATGTGTGAATTTTCTGATGTTGTTAGAGATAGCCAATGAACATGTCGCTAGACCAGCGACCTAAGGACTTGACTGTTTCAAAAGGAACTCCACACAGTAAGTACTCTAAGGTACCACCAATACAAAGTCTGTGGTGTTGAGTAAGCATGTACCATATGTATCTCCACTATATCTCCTCAGAGGATTAACCTCGATGCTTCTTCTTTACCCTTCTTGACTCTCTTGGCACCTTCTACACCATATGACACCTCCCGGTCTAGTTATCACCGACCTTTCTCATCCCTTTCTTACTCTTGGTATCTGCTACTTAAAGAAGTCCTTGTCATTGTTCACCTCAGCATTGTCTTTACATCTGCTGAGGTATGTTTTGTCTTGTTTGTTGTACTTAGCCTAGCTGACTCATAGTCTAGAGTTGTCTTAGGTATATCTAATTCATTTAGCATTGTCTTTACATCCACTGAGAGTTGTCTTAGCTTCCTTACATGTGGCCCTTGAGAGGGTCGATCCTGAGATGAGCTGAAATGTGACCTAAGGCATGTAGGAATTCAGAATGAGTTAAGGGATGGAGACCACCATGATGTCTCCAGCTGAAAAGGTGCGCAGAGGAAGGTGGAGTATTGACAGCAAGATGATTGGCCAAGGCACATTGGGGGTCCAAAACGCTTGCCTGCATGGCAAAAAAGATATCTTCTCCAGTGGGCGACATTTTGGTTGTCGGGAGATGTAAAATGGTGACATTGTAACCATGACAATCAACATCATAGTGGATGTTGGAGACTTTGACATGGAGCAAAGGTTGGAAAGCTGTCAAGGAGTGGACAGTGACCTCACCGAGGCATGCAAGGGAGAAAAACGAGATGACTAAACACGCATAGATGGAAGTGTCTAAGGGAATGGAGAGGTCTAGAGTTGAGTGAATGGCAGTGATGAGGTTGACAGTAAAAGGTTGGCATTTGGGATGTTTGGATGGGTTGGGTGCGAGACGAGCCCCTCCTTTGAGAGCTAAATTCACCTGTGCCAGGTTGACAAGCCATGGGAGGCCATGCAAAAGATGCCAAGCATGCACCCTGTAGAAATAGTTCTCTAAGGTCTTACCAGAGTAGATCCCGGCACATCCTGCAATGAACGCCAGGAGGAGGATGGATGAGGCAGGTCCTTGTTGATCTTCGGGAATACCATGCGCATCACAGAAGACATGAAATACTAACAGACCCAAACCATATGTTTCTCGTGTGCCCAAAGCCAAAGAGTGACCAATGACCATTAGAATACAGTTTAAATTGTCATCAGAGATTGGTACTGGAGTGCCAGTGTGGTCAAAACTGGAATGACCAAGTGAAGGTTGCCAGAGATACAAATGATCTTTCGCTAGACAATGTGGCCGTAAGGGGGAAGGGAGAGGAGTTAGAGAGGGGGGATAAGGGCATGGGTGAGCTAAGTCAATGCTATGAGGAAGGGAAGGTGTGGGTATGGTGAAACACGATCTAGTCGGTGTGCCATGCCTTGCAGAACTGCCACAAACAATGGGCAAAGTCCCAGTTTTCTGATCCGTCATCCATTCTGCAAGAGTCTGCATTACTGGGCTCAATGTATTCATGGTGGGGGGAAGTGGCCCAGTTTTGACTGCGACCATTTTTCCAACCATCAACAATGCCAAGATTATCGCAGTGGAGGAGGAAATGTCAAGGCCCAGAGGAGGAACAGAGATGCAGGATGGAATGGATGAGCAGTTCAAATCTGATGGCTTTGGCCCATCCAATGTCCTTAGTGCCATTGAGTGTATGCCAATTGGGGGAGAGTGTCCATGCTCTCCAAAACCCATCGACAACAATTGTGACGCCAAAGCTTGAATTGGCATCTGAGTAGGCATGGGCATCAAAGATGCGAAAGGATTCAGAGATACTTCATTTGAGAGTTGGCTTGGAGAGTTGCATGGTCCACCAAGCCAGGTCTTTGGTAAGGTGATGGATGGAGTGGTATGGCACAAAAGGATGAGAATGGGTGATACTGAGCATGGCTTCCAAGGAAGTGAGATATGCATGGCTGGAGGGTAAGACAAGTCAGGCATGCAAGAGCTTGCCATACAATTTTTGGATGTTGTGAAGGATGTGAGTGGGTTGCGACAACCATTCAGTGATTGTATTCAGTGATTGCGTTAAGATACTTTGTTCATTTAGAGTCATCAAGACCCACCGTGAGACGGAGAAGGTCCCAGAGCAGACCAATGAAGAGAACGCAGTAAGCAAATGCAGTGTCTTTAGAAAGTTCCCAAAGAAATCCCAAAGGACAAGAGGCATTGTCAATGTCAGCAAGGCAGTGAACGTGAGATCTTCTGGAGAGTGAAGTGAACATTGGGATAGATCATGGATAGGAAATCTACAGTCTTCACTAAAGACCTTGAGAGTTCCATTTTCAAATGTGTCGCCTTCAAACCACAAGCGACCACCAGTTTGCCGAAGAGGGCAAGAGGATAGAGTAGCATGTAAAGAGCTGTGATAATCATTGTAAGCAAAGATGAAAGAACAGGTGGTTGTTGACCCACTTAGTGAGAGGTCTGAGATCTGCAGCATGAAGAAGATCTGCTCCAGCATCTGCCACATGGCTGTAGACACTGGCAGAAGGACCCATACTGAAGGCAGTACAAGTGTCCACATAGAACTTGTTGTCTGCAGCTTGAAACACAGCAGCGGGCCATTATGAAGGAAGTATAGGTACTGTGTGGTAAGCTTCCACCATGTCATGAGTGTTACAATCGTACGTGCCCCTATTCATTTTCTTACCTCATTTACTGTGTATATTACATAACATGACTCTGACTTATATGCTCAACGCATCTGTACTATAGTTGCCTTCCTCCTTTGGATACGCACTTACGTTCTCACACTTCTCTTGGTCTGTGCGCACATATTGGCCTATTTAAGCACAGTGTACTTGTAGTAGATTCGCTACTTTAATCTTACTGGGTTTTACCTGGAATCTCCTTCGCTTAGGTCTCCAACCTAAGTCGTCTTGAATCGTCTCTAAGTCTAAGCACTCCTTAGTCTTAGTCTCTATTCTCGCGGATACCTCTTAGACTTGTCTTTGAGGCTAAACCCTTGATTGTACTCGGAACGCGTTCCTTGTACTTTCACCTTGTTCTTTTTTGAACATTGTAAGAACTCCCAGCAGACTGCCTGTATCTTCTTACTGTCGCTGGTGACGCCACCCCAGTTCGTAACAATGAGTGGCTGCTTGTGACCCAGGCGGCAAGTGTCTAATGATAGAGCAAACAGTGTTGAATGTGCCCCAGGTACAAGGGAAGTCATCTGAGTCCACAGTGGAATTGATGGAAGGTTGTGGGTTGCGAGGAGAAGGCAAGTGAGGGAAAGAGAAATTTTGTATAATGTGGAACTTTCCAGGTTTGCCTGCTTTTGAAATGATGGAAACGGGTGAGGTTTGAAAGTCACCAATGAGAGAGCATAAATGCAAATGAGAAAAGGGTCAATGTAGCAGCCAGTGGATAGTTTCTGATTAAGAATGCAAGTGAAGGCCTCATGATGGAGGAGGAGGGAAGGATGATTGGGTGGAATTTGGGAGGAGGGGAGTAGAGGAAGATGCAAGTCAAAGCCAGCACAAAAACCTTGAGGAATTTTGTTGTAGCAAGCCAAGAGACCATGATGATGAAGTCAAAGCTCCCAGAGAGGAGCATTATAAGGGTAGATTGGCTGTAACAGCCTGAGTGCGAGGACAGAATTGAGCTCCATGGGATGCAGAGAGACATCCAGAGCACAGATGACATTCAGTGTGAGAGTGAGTTTTGCATCCCTGACCATGTTGCCAGTTGAGACACAGAGGTTTGTCTGTGGTTTGTATGAGCAGTTGGCAATTGAGGCATTTGCTGACAGTGGGATGAGACTTGTCCCAGATGCATTCAATGGAGCATTCAATGAAAGAGTGACGGGTTCTCCCAAGACAAACGGCACACACAGCAGGAGAGCCCTGACCATGTGCACCACTGAAAAAACCTGAGGGGTTTCCAGTGGGTTTTGAAGGGCAGGAGACTTTGTGCCCTACAGGCGGAGATGTAGAATGGCCACGGGCTCCTGGGCATTTGTTCCAATGAGCATGACTGGGTGTTGGATCATTGGAAGATGATGGTAAATTATGGCTCTGTAATCTCTGATAATGTCAAGAGAAGATATCATATATTGAATAGAGTACATTGTATAATGCAAAAAACATATCACATATCACTTATCACATATCACATAACACATAACACACAACACAAAGTATAAAAACAGATATCACACATTGCAAGTGGAGGAGAGAGTAACAAGTGTCCAAGCCAAGAGAAAAGCAAAGGAGAACATTGGAAAGTCAGTGAAAAGTTGCAAAAATTAAAGGCAATGCATGAACCTTTGCATCAAATTCCTTGTTCACTCGGTCATGTTCTGCATGATAGAGATGATTGTAAGTGTGAGATAGTTTGGCTTGATCGAGGACTGAAATGTTTCAAGCACCAGCAGGCTGAGGAATGGCTTGGTGCCATGCATGACGTTGCTCCTCTTGATAGGTTAAGAGAGTGTGCCTCTCGATTAAGTCTTCAGAAGACCAGTATTTGTGTAACATGAGAGCCCCGAAGAAATCAGCAAGCATACTAATGCGCGATGGATCCCAACCACAATGTTCAAGGGTGTTGATAAAACAAGGGATGGCATGCGAGAAGTCGAGTGGGTCAAGGAGGTGGTCTGCTATGATGCCAGAGGCAGGTCTAGCTGCACTCGCAGGAGTCCAAGTAGTGAAACTGTCTGAAGTACGCATGGGAACCATACTGTCATCATCTGCTGTGCGTGAGTTTTGCTTTGCATTAGCAAGACCTTTGTTTGTCCAATAGAAAAGTTCAACATATTGCGTTTCGAGTTTGCATAAAGCAAAGTCAGAAACAAGAACTGTTTGAGCTGTCTGTTTAGGGCGGGGGCGATCGGGAATAGGAAGGTAATGGATATGATTTTTCTTTTTGTCTTCTTTGGCCACAGCAGCTTCATGTGATTTTTGAGCAGCGAGATGCTGAGCATCTTCCTCTGCAAGTAGATGATTTTGTTCCACTGTTGCTAAAGTGTCGTCAGCTAATTGTTGATGCCACTGAGTTTGCAAAGCGATATTGGTGGCAGTCCACATGGCTTGTAGCATAGTGGCCGCTTGAGCATCATTGACAGTTGGGCAGAGGAGAGTGGTCCTAGTGGTGTGGAAGGGAGCTGAAGTAAAGTCTGGGCAAGCCTCTAGGGTAGGATCAGCAATGAGATGAGCCATGAAAAGTAGAGAGTAAGAGAAAGCAAACAAGGATCTTGATGGGTTTCATTGTTGGTTTCATTGTTTTTATCAAGAGGTTCAGTAGACAACAGAGAGACCAGCAGAGAGAGAGTTGAGATAAAAAGGTTGGGCCAAGTTGATGGTAGTGAGAAAGAAAGAACAATTATTGTAACCTTATTTGGTTCTTACATAGACCTCGTTCTATGCACGTGTTCATGCCTCGCACTTACTTAGAACATCACCAATGCCCATTGTCATGACCATTGTAATATTAATATTAATATTATTCTAATGGTATTAAAATAAATGTACAGTTTGTGGGAATGATATCTATCTGATTATGATGCACTACCCTAGGCTACATGATTATCCCAGTAGTCTATTATTATCTATTGTTTATTATTATCAATTGTCTATTATTATATACCTATCTATCTTATCTACTGTAATCTACTGTCTATCTTTAATTTATTAATTATCTAATCATCTACTGTAGTCTATTACATTATTAATATACACTTAGGTTGGTTCAAACTAATGACTACACTATTTCTTACAGTAACATTATACATGGTCAGTAAGCAGAACCATTAGACTACCAGGGCTTTATTATAAAGGAACCCCAACTCTATTAGACTACCACTCTATAGCCTTATTAACTTATAATACATTGAAGACCATTGTGATGAATAAACTCACGCTGAGCTTGAAATGGCACATTTTCATAAAGGTGTCACATGGCTATCATTATCCTTACCTTTCGGCTTCACCCTCCCTTGCCATGACACTTTACCATGCATTACCCCTATCTAACAGTATTGTTCCGCACTCCAGAAGCCTCATTGCAGCTTAGCAGCTGTACTACAGTAACTTTCCCATGAAGCGGTGATCTTTGGCAATCTTGGCGAACCCATTTGGCATCCTCAAGCAAGATTTACCGTCCATCCTATGTCCATCCAGTCTTGCCGGTACATGATGTTTTGTAAACTGTAGTGCAGTCTTATTACATGTCTGCTGTGTGTTAATCCTATCCCTTCTGTTTCTGTAGCTATTCCTTTCGTATAAAATTCCTAGGTACCTGTATTTGTTCCTTACTTCACTCCTATAGTACACACGGTACTTAGGAATAGTCACCACTACTGTCTCTACTGAATAAAGTCCTTTACCGAAGTCACTGTCTCCTTAAGAATTGCTTTACTGCTGCATGCACTACTACTCTTTACCGCTTTCCCACGCTTCACCGCAAGCGCTACTGCTTCCCCACGCTTCACTGCAAGCGCTACCGCTTTCTCATGCTTTACCACTATACTGCCACTTGTTTTACTGCAGAAGTTCCCATGCTTACCGCAGTTTTACCGCTCGTACTACTGCAGTTTTACTGTTCACGCTACCGCTTGCCTACCTCATTCCCACACTTACCGCTAGTTTTACTGCAAGTTTCACACGGACCGGAGGTCACCGCTAGCATCTCGCTACCTCCGACAGCATTCTTGCACCACAGGTTGGGCATTATTGAACTATACTAACTTAGCATTCCCTTTAGGGTCGAACGTTCTTGCCTTTGCAAGTGAAGCAGACTAGGTAGAGCACAAGACTCACATACTAGCTTAGGCCGTGGTTTATCTACAGCCCAGGCTAGATTGTATCTTTACACCATGAAAAGAGTTGCATTGCATTGAGCAATTGCAGTACAAATATCATAATAGGTAATCAAGTTTGAGTAGTGCGAGCATTGTGAGTTCTATGGGTGGTGTTAGATACAGTACATCTGGCTGCCCTGCCTCCTCAATGACCTCTGACTGTAGCAGTAGGTACAACATGAACTTCATCCTCATCAGGCTCTGTGTCATATACCATACTTCTGATCCCAGTTCTGATCATATCCGATCAGATCCAATTGATTCTATTTCCATCCGGTCCACAGATCCTGTCTGGATCGCCCATCCAAATGTGCCCACTTCTCGCACTCTAACTCCCTTGTGGATATCTGTGTCTATCTCCTTTTGTCATTCCTCCTGTTTCTGGTATCCCGGCTGTGTATATTTCCATCCTGTGTCACTGATCCATTACCTGTGTTTCATTTCCGATTTGTGCTTACTGATCTGCTGTGCATTAACTAATAGACTTCTGTTATACATCGTACATAGCCCTCAGTCCCAGACTCGTTGATTATCCATACTAGATACTTACAGTAT
Source organism: Suillus spraguei (assembly GCA_016800925.1). Classification (NCBI taxonomy): domain Eukaryota; kingdom Fungi; phylum Basidiomycota; class Agaricomycetes; order Boletales; family Suillaceae; genus Suillus; species Suillus spraguei. The sequence goes on along the minus strand of JABCPU010000539.1, from coordinate 13,365 downwards.
ATAAACCACTTGTAGATCTCTGTAGAACCTTAGTTCGAATATCATCTTAGATTCTGCTCATTCTGTTCCCTCTGGACTTGAGTCACTTTCCGCTCTAAGTCATCTTCCAAGACTTGGGATTGATTCCTTTAGTCTATATCTCCGACTCTATCTTTGGATAGTCTACCTCTGTTAGTTTCTAGTTAGGAACTCGTTCTGAAGCTAGCCTTAATCCTTGTTCCATCCCTACGCTCCAGATAACCTTCAGATGTACCATATCCGATACCTTCGAACGTCTGGATCTGTCACACAACTCCCTCTGGATCTTCGGACGTATACCTACTCTCTAAAATAAGGGGCATTACTCAGGAAAGGGGCACAGTGCACAAACTGAGGCCAAAGCCCTTCGGATCTTTCACCCTTTGAGTATGGTCTTAACAGTCTGTAAGAGGACTATTAGCTCTGTGCCCATCCCTGTTAGCCTCAACATTAGCAACTGTTTCATCCATAACATCCTCTGTAATGGATTGTGGCAGTCTAGGCTGCATAGTGCTCTCCTTGCCTTCAGTTACACCTGCTAAGGCACAATCCATAGCTGCTGTAAAATCCTCTTCATCTAACATTGAATCAGTTGTTCTTGAACCTTTGGAGAAGATAAAGTTATTGAGCTTCTTCACAATCTCACACATGTATTCTGTATTCCAGTTCTTGATGAGAATCTTCTTATACAAGGAGAACATGTAGCTGTACTGAATTTTCATAGTCTCACCCTTGCTGGAATAGTGAAACTTCTTGTTGGCACTGAGTAAAAAGGTAACCTGACAAAATTACATCAGCTGCAAGCCTTTTGAAATGTGCAAAAATGAACAACAACTCCCACCCATGCCAACAAACCAGGTGTCAAAGATGTCACCTCCCACTTATTACCATTGTGTGGTGGTCCTCCTGTTCAAAGCACAGTCAGACTGTTTTCACCCCACAGTAGTACCCAGATAATCTAAAAACATGATAGATAATAAGAACAAGTTTTGAATTAAGAGACACACCTTTGCAAAGAGTTCCCAGTTTCCAAAGAGTGTTCTCAGTGATGAGTCTTCAACCAGGTCCAGAAAAAGGATAGGTGGGAAGGGCTTGGGCATGCACTGTGATATAGAGGTATCAAGGAGACACTGGATATCAGATACACTTGCTTGATTGTATGTTGTATCAGTGAAATACTGTTCAGGGAGACTGAAGATAAGCCCAGCTTTTGAGCATGATTTCTTGATTTCAGATGTGCAGCTACTGACAAAACTAAGTAAAGGCGGCATATACCACGCTACTACATAGTCAGATATAAAGTAAATATGAATGACAGTAAGTGCATACCTCAGCTGCTATCCAAAGGAAGAATAAGAGAATGACTGAGGGAAAATTACATGACAAGGGTCCATTATATGATAGGAATGAGCTCGCTAAGATACCATGAGGCTCGCTTGAGAAATCCCTAACCTCTCCACTATTACGTGTGCACCTGAGTGCCTCCAAGGTGCGCTTGAGCATGTACGTGATTAAGCATGATGAAGCATAACAAAATGCGATGAAGTGCGGTCAAACGTGAAAGGCATGGGAAAGGCAGAAAGGCGCGGTGCTGTTACAGTCGTACGTGCCCCTATTCATTTTCTACTTCATTTACCCTATATATTACGTAACACGACTCTGACTCATATGCTCAACGCATCTGTACTATAGTTGCCTTCCTTATTTGGATACACACTTACTTTCCCACGCCTCTCTTGGTCTGTGCGCACATATTGGTCTATTTAAGCACGTTGTACTTGTAGTAGATTCTTTACTTTAATCTTACTGGGTTTTACCTGGAACATCCTTCGCTTAGGTCTCCAACCTAAGTCGTCTTGAATCGTCTCTAAGTCTAAGCACTCCTTAGCCTTAGTCTCTATTCTCGTAGAACCTCTTAGACTTGTCTTTGAGGCCGAACCCTTGATAGTACTCGGAACGCATTCCTTGTACTTTCACCTTGTTCTCTTCTGGACATTGTAGAACTTCCCAGCAGATCGTCTGTGTCTTTGCACTGTCGCTGGTAATGCCACCCCAGTTCGTAACAAAAGATTAAAGTCCTTTTGATCGTCGACTATCTAGTCTTCGACCCTGAACCCTGATCGCCTAGGTCAGCAGACTAGCGTATGCGTACGCTGAGCAGATTGTCAAGAGAATCCCTCTGACAGAAGAAAAGCCCTGACGGACAGCAAGACAGCGCGTGTAGGCACCGAGAAAGTATAACTCATCAGAAGAAACATCAACCATGTCGACCAAAGAATTTGAATACAAGATCGGTCAACCGATTGGTTTTGATGGAGATCGTGATAACTCTCGCGAGTTTATCCAGTCGTGCAATTTGCACTTTGACATCAATGAAAAGCTTTACATCACCAACAAACAGAAGATCATCTACATAACATCCTTTATGACCGAAAGGAACGCCAAATCTTGGAAAGAACAGTTCCTTGAACACGCCCAATCAACCGACACTTCTGGACAAAAAGTTGGTTATGGGACGATGGCAGATTTTATGAAGAGCTTCAAGGAAGCATTCGAACCAGTGGATACCAAAGGAACCACGCTCACAAGGCTTAGGGATCTCAAACAAGGAACTGGAGATTTCCACACCTACGTCGTTGACTTTGAGGCACTTGCAGCCAAGGCTCAGGTCACCGACAACGCAATGAAGATTCAGTTCTTCCAAGATGGCCTTAATTGGGGTATCCTTACAAAGCTTTTCAATACGGGAGATGTCTCCAAAATATTCAGAGAAGTTGTGTTGCAATGCGTTGCTATTGACAACGCCCATCATCGGCTTCAAGCCATGAGGACGCGTCATGTTCCACAACAGAAGAAGAAGAACTACGGGAATGCACGATATATTCAGAACCGTGATTCCAACACAATGGTCGTAGATCGAATCTCCGATATGGAGAGATCCGAATGCATGAAGAAAGGACAATGCTTCGGATGCAGGAAGACAGGACACCGCATTCATAATTGTCCTGAAAGAAAGAAGAAGACCCCGCTTCGACAAACCGAAGTCAAAGAAGAAGAAGGAGATGAAGAAACAGTGAGATGGATTGTCCAGGATTTTTGATGTGGAGAAACAAAGATTCGATGTATGTTTCTCCCAATGTATTACTAAGACTTGTACGCGCTGTAGGTGAAAGAAAAGAACTTCGTGTCCCTATCACCCTCCACTCACGTACTCGCTTGAAATCCGTCGACACCACCGCTGTTATCGATTCGGGAGCAGCAGGAACATTCATCTCGGAAGAGTTTGTGAAACTCCATCAAATCACACGACGAAAACTCAAAACACCATTTCGAGTTACAACAGCAGATGGAACCCTCATAAAAGGAGGACCAATCACGCATTACTGCCTTCTAGTGGTCAAAATTGACGATCGAACCATGTATGGAAAATTTAACATCACCAAGCTAGGAAGGAGAGATCAAATCCTCCTTGGAATTCCATGGTTACGAGCAATGAACCCAATTATAGATTGGGCTGCTGAAACACTTATCCTTTCACGAACGGAGAAATCAGACGAGATCGAAATTGATCTGGATATGGATCGGAAGAAGAACGGGTTGCCCCGACTCTTCAATCATCACACTAGATGGCAGCATTCCCGCCTTCTGAAACCTTTCATCGCTTCTCCTATTGATGCCCCTGAAGACCTAGAACCAGAAGTACGAATGCCACGTACTACAGACCCCACTCCACGCGTCCAACTGCCAAGATCAGTATCACCGATTCCCCGCGCAGAAAAGTGCAAGAATGAATCCGAACCCGAGCAGCGGGTCGGACAAGAACCTATTGAGCAACGACCAATAGAAGAACAGAAACATGGAAAACGAAAAGCTGAAGAAGAAATCCCTGGAAGGGATACCAACGTACCAAAACTATCCAAGTTCTACGTTCCTCCGAAAACCCTTTCAGCTTCAATCGAAGAAATACCCAGTGACGAAGAACCTGTACCCTCGTTGATCCCAACAGAGGATGATGACCAATTCAACACAATGCAGGATGTCTGGCATGCACCAGAAGTACGTGAAATTTCCTCTTACGAGCTTGGAGATGGAGAATTCCTTGTGGAGTATGATACCGATGGAGTCAGCATGAGGATCATAGAGGAAGTATCCATGGATACACCCTTGACATGTGATGGAACTTCCCAACTCGAACAATCCTCCAACTACTCCACAATTCTCCTTCCTCCTCCGAAATACAGTAACAAGGCTCAGGAATTTGCCACGGATGAAAAGGAAAAGAAAAAGAAATCTTTTGAAGAATTGGTTCCGGACTACTTGCACGATTTTGCTGACGTCTTTGCTAAAGACGGGCTGAACAAACTACCCCCCGAACGCCCTGGTATCGATCATCGGATCGACACCAAACCCGGTTTTATTCCTCGCACGTCTAAGGTTTACCCGCTATTGGAAAAAGAACGTGCTGCTGTCAAAACGTTTATCGATGAAAACGTTGCGAAAGGTTTCATCTCAGAATCAAAGTCACCTCAAGCCAGTGGCTTCTTCTTCGTGGGAAAGAAAAGTGGAGAATTGCGTCCCTGTCAAGATTATCGCTACATCAATGATTGGACAGTCAAAAACGCCTATCCGCTCCCACTTCCTATTTCCCTTGTCGCACGTCTTCACAATGCACAGTTCTTTACGAAAATGGACATTCGATCCGGTTATAACAATATTCGCATCCATCCTGATGATAGGTGGAAAGCTGCTTTTACAACGGAATTTGGCCTCTTCGAACCAAACGTCATGTTCTTCGGCCTTTGTAATTCCCCAGCAACCTTCCAAGCATACATGAACCGCACCTTCCAACAAGAAATCAATGAAGGATGGATGGTTATCTACATGGACGATATCCTGATTTTCTCTACAACAATGGCAGAACACCGCGAACGGACCAGACGGGTTTTGATGAAAATACGGAAAGAACACCTGTTCTTGAAACCAGAGAAATGCACCTTCGATGCAGAAGAAGTGGAATACCTCGGAATGATAATTCGCCCCGGACAAGTTGCTATGGATACTGCCAAGACCAAGGGAATCTCCGAATGGCCAATCCCGAAATCTGTAAAAGATGTTCGGTCATTCCTCGGCTTTTGCAACTTCTACCACACGTTCATTTCCCATTATTCTGACGTCACCTGACCCCTTATCGATTTGACAAAGAAAGATAAGGCCTTTGAATGGACAACTGAATGTATGGACACCTTTGACGAACTAACATGACGTTTCACATCCCAACCGGTACTCCGTAACCCTGATCCTTCCCGACAATTTGCTATTGCTACCGACGCTTCGCTCGTAGCAACCGGCGGTGTTCTCTTACAGACCGATGAGAATGGTGTTTATCACCCATGTGCGTACCTCTCACAGTCTTTAAACCCCGCGGAACGCAATTATCAAATCTTTGATCGGGAACTCCTTGCCATGATCCGGGCATTGAACGAATGGCGTCATTATCTCGAAGGAAACTCACACCCTGTCCTGGTATTCACCGACCATAAGAATCTTCTGTACTTTAGAAGTGCACAGAAGCTTACCCATCGCCAAGCACGTTGGCAATTGATTTTGTCTATCTATGACATTGAACTGCATCACATTGCAGGTACTAAACTAGCAGTACCTGATGCGCTTTCTCGCCGGCCCAACTATGATTCCGGCAAAGACGATAACGAGGACCGGACCCTCCTCCCTGACGCTCTATTTGTTCGTCTTATTGATATCGACTTGAAGGATGTGCTGTCCTCCTCTGACCCCCTCGATGACCCTGTCTTCAAAACGGCGTCTGATGCCCTTGATGGCGTGTGCCTTCCCCCTATGAAATCGGCACTCTCTGACTGGAAGATTGAGGAGAACGTCCTCTATTTTAAGAATCGCGCCTATATTCCACCGGCGCATCGCCCCGATATCCTGCAAAGGTATCATGATCATCCTACCGTGGGACATCCTGGTAGATTCAAAACAGAAGAACTTGTTAAACGTGAAGTGTGGTGGCCCGCTATGGGCTCTTATATTTGAAAATATGTTGAGGGTTGCGCCCTTTGTCAGCAAATGAAAGCGGATACACATCCCGTTCGACCCCCACTTACACCGATTCCCTCCTCTGCGACCCGCCCCTTTTCTCAGGTCTCCGTCGATCTTATCACTGACCTCCCTATCTCCAGGGGCTTTGACAGTATCATGGTCGTGGTAGACCATGGCCTTACGAAGGGGGTGATTATTATCCCCTGTTTGAAAACCGTCACATCCGAAGGGATTGCTAAACTATTCTTGAAACATGTTTACCGACGATTTGGGCTCCATGACAAAGTCATCTCAGATCGAGGTCCGCAATTCCTGTCACGCTTCTCTAAAGAGCTTGCTCAGCTTCTTGATTACGTCATTGCTCCATCTACGGCTTATCACCCTCAGACTGATGGTCAAACGGAAAGGCTTAATCAGGAACTTGAAACATACCTACGCATCTATTGCCGCAACAACCCCGAAGATTGGGTAGAACACCTACCAATAGCAGAATTCGTCCACAACCACTGAAAACACGATGCAAGGAATGCATCACCCTTCTATTTGATGATGGGATACGAACCACGTGCCATTCCCCATCTTATCCCTGATTCATCAGTCCCCGCAGCGGAAGATCGAGTACGATCTCTGCAGAAGATAAGAGAAGAAGCAATTGCCTGCCATAACATTGCAATGCAAATGATGGCTGAACGATCCCGAGGAGATAAGTACATTCCATGGAAGATCGGAGATAAGGTTTGGCTATCTGCCGCTAATCTTAGACTTAAACTCCCATCAAGGAAACTCGCCCCAAAGCGATATGGACCTTTCCCGATCATCGATGTCTTATCTCCCATCATGTTCACACTCAAACTTCCACAACAGTGGAAAATTCATCCCACGTTCCATGCTTCTGTCTTATCATCCTATAGCGAAACGGACGTACACGGTCCAAACTTCCCTGAACCACCACCTGACATCATCGAAGAAGAAGAAGAATACGAAATAGAAGCAATCCTTTCTCATAAAGGAACCGGCAATCGCCGACGCTATCTTGTTTCCTGGAAAGGATACTCATCGGGAGATAACGAATGGCTCCCAGAAAAGAACTTGAAGAACTCCGCTCGAATCTTGAATGCTTATAAGAAGCAACACGCCCTCTGATTATTCCCCAGTCAATCAACCGCACTAGCACTTGATCAACTACCAAACATCGAAATGTCTTTCCCCACTGCCTACATCACTCCCGTCACCATAGCCAACAATGACTCTGACTCTGAAGCTGAAAGCTACGGAACTCTCACCGCCGAAATCGACAACACTTCCTACATTGAAGCCGCTATTCTCTGTGAAGGACATGCCCTCGAAATCGAAAGAATCCTCACTGAAAGAGGTGCTTTCCCTGCCCTACTCCTTGTCAACATCATCCGTACTGCAGCCCTTATTGAAGCCACTGCCAAAGACACAACAGAAGTTACACTCCGTCACCGTTTCCTTCATTTGCAAAAACGCATTCGTGCTTACGCTATGTTGTTGCTTCCCAATTCTTTTAAGAATGATGTTGAAGAAGCTATTCATATCATTGCCAAACGTCAAGCAGGTGTTGCTCAACCTCCCTCTCCGCAGGAAGATACGCCACTTCCTATCCCAGCACCCCCTTCTTCACGTGTTTATTCTAGTCTTGACGCCTTTACTGGCTTATACTCTGCTGTCCAAGAGATCGGACAACTCAGCAACACAGTCGTCGAAACCATTCAACAGTCAGTTGCTGAAATGAGAGCGGCTAGAAACCTAGTAGAAGAAGCTATCACCGACCTGCAGCAAACGCAAGTCGACCTTGCCTCTCCAAGAACCCCATCTCCAATTCAACGACCAACCTCATCACCTCCCGCTATAGTCTCTCATGAACATCCTACATGGCTATATGAACCATGCACGAAAGAACAATGTGAGGCCACAGAGAGATTGGGAATCTCTACCGCTGAGTTAATCGTGCTCGGTCCTCGACTTCGTGATCTTTGCATTCACCCTCCTATGTCCATTCCGTCTTCATTTGGCCCTATGGATCCTGTCTCGCCAATCTTAGTAAAAGATTTTGGCATCACTTCACCTTCCTCCTGTGATGAACTCCTCGTAATTGCCGAATGAGATAACACCCCTGACCTTCCCGCATCAGCATACACTCTTTCCCCTTCTCAACAAGCGCAACTTAGACGCACCAACACCCTTGCCTTAAAACGTATGAGGAAGAATAAGGGAAAGAAGCGCGCCAGATCCACTAGCCCCGTGCCTATCATCTCACCGTCGCCGCTACGCAAGGTCCATTCTAATCCTGATGAAAACATGAAATGTCGTGTTTGCGGACTACTTGGACATCGTCAGAAGAATTGCGTGGAATATCAGTGCAAGGTTTGCAGATATTGGTCACCCACTCATCTATCCATTTATTGTCCTCGACGAGTCGGACCTCCTCCCTTCGAGTTAACCTGGAAAGACAAAGGATTCTATGATGCACTTTGTTCTTGGGAGCAACAGCTTGAAGATGAACGAATTCAGGCAGAAAAGAAGAGGGATTCTAAACGACGCGCTGGCCTTGAAGAAGCCGCATATATGAGAGGAGGGTCTTTTGCTGACGAAGACTACGAGTGGAGCAATGATCCCGTTTACTATGATAATCAAGATGACTAAAGTCGGTGACTTTATGTGTAAACAGGGGGTAATGTTACAGTCGTATGTGCCCCTATTCATTTTCTACTTCATTTACCCTATATATTACGTAACACGACTCTGACTCATATGCTCGACGCATTTGTACTATAGTTGCCTTCCTTATTTGAATACACACTTACTTTCCCACGCCTCTCTTGGTCCGTGCGCACATATTGGTCTATTTAAGCACGTTGTACTTGTAGTAGATTCTTTACTTTAATCTTACTGGGTTTTACCTGGAACATCCTTCGCTTAGGTCTCCAACCTAAGTCGTCTTGAATCGTCTCTAAGTCTAAGCACTCCTTAGCCTTAGTCTCTATTCTCGTAGAACCTCTTAGACTTGTCTTTGAGGCCGAACCCTTGATAGTACTCGGAACGCATTCCTTGTACTTTCACCTTGTTCTCTTCTGGACATTGTAGAATTTCCCAGCAGATCGTCTGTGTCTTTGCACTGTCGCTGGTGATGCCACCCCAGTTCGTAACAGGTGCACACTTCGCCAAAGGCGTGAACTCATCTGGTTTTGTCAGCTACTGTTTATTGCATCCTTGAACTTAAGTACTATCAGTTCTGAGAGTCAGTAAAATAAACATGCTGCTCACAATATTGGCAAAGCGGTTATCTCCAACAAGAGGGTGAATGTGAGATGGAAGTAGACTGAATAGCTCTAAAAGCAAGGCAGACTCTGTAGAGGCTAGCATCTCATAGCATGATGGTTTCTTGAGAGGTGGAGGGAATGTAGGATTGGGATGCTGAAGAAGTTGCTCTTCCAATGCAAACATTTCATAGCAAGCACCATATTTGTGACCATATAAGCAGATTTCTTCATCAAAGGCCATGTTTTCCTTAGAGACATTTTGACCCTTCTTCCTTCACTTTGGCTGGTTTGCCTTGAGGATCCTGTTCTCTTCTGTCAACTCCTTGTTGATGTCCTTGAGTTCTTGCAACTTGAGTTGTAATTCCTGCAAAGCCTAAAGAAAAAATTAGAAGACATAAGTGACAGTTAGAGGGTTAGCACAGACCTGTCCAACATTAGCAAGGCCTGATGTGATTGATGGTGGCATTGCGATGGTGGAAGTGACCAGAGCACCTCAATGAAAGGAAGGGTAAAGTAAAAGTTGTCATTTGAAGTGCTTAAAATAAGGAACTAGACAGTGCCTCGTGTTGGTGGTGAGGTAATTAAACACTGGACAGGATGAGTCAATTCAAAGATAACAGGTAAAATGATGCATAGTACACTTATGTGGCGCAACCAAGAGAGTAATCATTACCTTATGCCAACACTTCCTTGTAGTCAAGTCCCATGAATGATACCCAGAACTGAGGCCTTCCATGTTGGATTGTGAATGAGAGCATAACTGAGAGATAAGGATTGAGAGTCAAATGAGCAAAATGTGAGGCCTTCCATGTTGGATTGTGAATGAGAGCATGACTAAGAGATAAGGATTGGGAGTTGAATGAGCAAAAGGTGAAGTCCTCCACATCAGATTGCGAAGAATGAATGAGAGCATTGAAAATGCAAGTTCCAACACTAGTTTGAATGACACTGGCAGCTCCACAGGCACATTTGTGTCCAATAGGGCTGGAGATGCTGGTGAGGAGGGAGATGAGATAAAGCTGGATGACCAATGGACTTGTGCATTGACTTCATGTGCAAGAACATGTCAGTGTCAATTGTGTCAATAACAAGATAATCACTCCAGATGCTGTGATCTTCTGCTAGTGCTACACCCTGAATGATAGAATGAATTGAAAAAAAAATCAGATGATATCCTTGGTCTTTCACAAATGTGCCAGAACTGAAAGTGATTATATGTGAGGGAGCATTGTCCAACTGGAGCATCGTATGGGTGAATGAGAGCAACTGAATGAGTTTGACCATCCACAACACAGGTGGAAACCATCAGTAAACGCCCAAATATCACTCTGGCTTGAGCTTGAATGATAATGCAGTCACATTGAGGGAGGTTATGAAATGAAGGGCTATATCAAAGGTAATCTGCTGTGATGAACATATTCACACTGACCATGAAAGTGCTGTTTTACACAAGCATCTCATTACCATCTACAGCAGCTACCAAGCAGATCCCTTATAGCGGACATTAGCCTTTTCACTCCATTAAGCCAGTACTGTTCTTACTCCATGGACCCTTGTCCCTTACTAAATCTTGGTACTAATGTCCTTCTGTCCATTTTATTTCTGTCTAGATCCATTGGTGTGTAGTATATTCATTTCTGCTGTTACTAAACCTATGGCAGGACTTACATTACATTCCATGAGGCCACTGCTCGTTGCATGTCTCTTTGCTAAAATCACATAGTATATCTCTATTTTGCTACCAGTTTCACTATGTATTCTGGCCGCTCATGGTACATGTTAAAAAGGACTTGTTGCACATACTGGTACTTTGACTTCCCTCTTATAGTACAAAACAGTACTTAGGAATAGTCACCACTACTGTCTCTAATGGAATAAAGTCTTTTACTAAAGTCACTGTCTCTTAAGAATCTATTCACTGCTGCATGCACCACCACTCTTTACTGCTTTCCCACACTTCACTGCTTGTGCTACTGCTTGTTTACTGCTTTCCCATGCTTTACCACAGCCTTACCACTTGTTTTACTGCCACTTTCCCATGCCTTACTGCAGTTTTACTGCTTGCACTACCACAGTTTTACCGCTTGCACTACTGCTTGTCTACTTCTTTCCCACACTTACTGCTAGTTTCCCATGGACCAGAGGTCACCACTAGCATTTCGCTACCTCTGACGGCACCTCAGATTGGGTATTATTGAACTATACTAACTTAGCATTCCCTTTAGGGTTGAACACTCTTGCCTTGCAAGTGAAGCAGACCAGACAGAGTGCAAGACTCATATACTGGCTTGATGGTAGTTCGCTACAGCCTAGGCCAGATTGTATCTTTACACTGTGGTGGTTCACAATTCTACAATGGACTTGTAGTTGACTTTTATGAATTGATGCTTGGTCACCTGCATTCTGTAGTTTAGACATGAATTAGAAAACAACAGAACAATATACAGTTTTGTTGGGCATGAACTTGAGTTGTTTTCCACCAGGTAAGGGTATCCTATGAACAGGGAGGGAATCACTCAAACATTTTGCAAGCTTGATGCGAAATTGATTGAATGCATTATCATTTGCATGTAGTTGCTCCATGGCTGCAAATGTCTGCTCTGTTTGCACTGAACCCAACTTAACATAAAATGTGTCATCAGAATCATTGTCAGGGTGCTCATTATCATCCTCACTGTCCCAGTGCAAACGGCCACTCTGAAATATAATGATGTCATCATAGTCTTTGATGTCCAAATAAATTGAATGTGCAATGACAAAGTGATGGTCAAGGTGAAGTCCTGAGTAAGATCAATGAAATACTGTCTGATCTCATGAACACATGAGAGGACACACCTGTTCAGCAATGTTCTTGAAATTCATTCACTGAAGGTAAATTCGTCTGATTGGGCCATGACACTTCTCATTTGGCTTAGTGTTGGTGTTTTGCATGGCACCTTTTGCCCTCGATATTGTTGTAGCGAACATATTGGTGCTGGCCTTAAAACCCTATCTTTTGACACTCGTCTCATGTCTATAGGAGTTACCACTTGTCCATGGCCATTGTAACAAACATATTGGTGCTGGGCTTAAAACCCCATCTTTTGACACTCGTCTCACGTCTATAGGAGTTATCACTTGTTCATGGCCGTCTTACCCCTTTAGCATTACTGGTGGCATCCCACATTTACCGCACACCATACTGACTGCTGCACCATGTTCCACATACTGATGTCCTCCCATGTCCTTGCCGCATCCACATAGCTCTATTTGGTGCATCGTTTGTTTTATGTTCATTATCACTGATTCCACAGCAAGCCTTATTACATGTTGCCTCGTGCTGCAGTGCCTCACGCTATGTTTACTTATGGCGGTTACTACACTCCAGCGCTACTGATCTCACCTAGAGTATTCCAAGTACAATATGATTTAGGATATAAGCATCGCATACCCCACATGATACAGTACCTGATTTTACACCATTGCACATACTATAGGTCAGGATTATTGTCCAGCTCTGGATCTACCCAGTAGTGGACTTAGTCTTTAAAGTTTCCTTATCGCTCGTTAAAATCTATCATGCTCGTTCTGTTACCGCTGGCATACCACTGGACTTTTGACTGTTATTTGGACTGAACTTCTCATGCACCACTACTTTACCACTGAAAGTACTGCGGACTTCTTTACTGTTTCCTGCACCGCTCACAACCTTACTGCTACCGCTGATATTATCGCTTGACATCGCTCACTTTGACGCAACTGTTTCTGACTATATCTCGACCACAGTAGGCACCGCTACACACAACGCTAGTTCCAGCGGCATCATAGCTGACCACAGCAACTTACCGCTGACCACAATGCTTCTTTTGCACATAAGTTGACTTGAACTTGACCATACTAATAGGCATCCCCCTTTTAGGTCAAACACTCTTGTTCTCACAAGTGAAGCAGACTAGACGGAGCGCAAGACTCACATACTAGCTTAGGCCGTAGTTTATCTACAGCCCAGGTTAGGTTGTATCTT
>JABCPU010000538.1:0-40262 GCA_016800925.1 Suillus spraguei | reverse complement strand
TGGTCCCGGATCGACGGGATCTAATCAAACGATCGGATCCAGGGTGGCGGCGTGGGCATCATACCTGCAGGCCTGATCAAATCAACCGGGATCAAGGCGGTAATGTACTGTCGAATCTAGGCTGACGGAGCCTGATCAAACCAGCCAGCTCCAGGGTGACGGCGTAGGTATCATACCACCCGGCCCAAGGAGACGGAGGTATAACACCAATGGACCTGTATATGATTTCGAATCAAACTGACCGGGCCCGCTGTAGTAACATAATTGCCGTAGGTCGAATGAATCTACCGTTGATCGGGGTGTGTGACGTGAGTACCATGCCTCCGGACTCGATCTGACAAGGTAGGATTAACCTATCGGGACCAGTATGATGATTTTGGATATCATACCACCGGGCCCATGGCGGTAGTGTACCGCCGGGCTCTAGTTGACGGTGGTAGGTATCATACCGCCAGGCTCATGATTGACTGAGTGGTATCAAATCGGCCGGGTCTATGGCGGTAACATGGGCATCATACCACCGGAGGATGGTTGACTAGGTCGGATCAAACCGACCGGGTCCATGGCTGTAACACGGGCATCATACCGCCAGGACCATAGTCGACTAGGTCAAATAAAACCGACCAGGTCCAGGATGATGACGTAGGCACGATACCGCCGGGCCAGGGCAGTCACGCCAGGACGTGTAAGTGGTGCGATTGCCGGACAGTCGGGTTGGCATAAGGGTGATTGGAGCTACATGCTGTGTGTACCGAATTGTTTTCAAATATCTGCTGATGTTACTCAATCCTGCGGATGCTGTGCGTGTATATTCCGGATTCAAAATTTCTTCCATTCATGCTGCTACATCTGTATATAAGAATGTACATACAAAAGTATAGGTACAATGAAGGCAAACAAACTGACGAAGACGCGATTATTTATTCTGGGAGGAACCATTAGTAGACGGCCCAGCCGCGGAGGCAGATGCGTTGTCGGATGAACCGGCCGGAGGGCTCTGGAGTTGTCCCAGACGGTGGCGAGCTCCTTGCCCATGTCGGATAAGGTCTGCCCCTCCGGAAGGGGCGTGTCGGGATTTGCGACGACCGTGGGCCAGAAATCTGACCAAACTGGTTGCCGCTGGATGACGCGGTAGGGGAGGATTAGAGGCAGACGGTCTTTCCGGTTTGATGGAAGATATTGGCTGCATTTGCCATGTGCCCGATCGACACCGTGCTTCCGGCAGTTCTCATCTCGACCACTTGCAGCCTCTCCTCCATGGCAGCGAACTTCTTCGCCCAATAATCATCCAAGGAGTTCACCAGGGTCGTCATTTCCTGGTGCAAAATCTCTGCACGGTTGCCCGAAGTCTTCAACATCGCGTCGAACTTCTGATCGAGGGTCTCTATGCTCCGAAAAATATCCAGGGCCGTCGGTTGAGCTACAGTGGGGATGATAACATCCTTTTGGACGACTTCCGCCCATTCAGAGTCTCCGGTACAACATCCATGTTGACGTCATTGTCGACTACGGGAGCGTCTGTCGGAGGGTCTTTTACTACTGGAGGTTATCAGCGGCGGAAAGATGGCAGAACTGCGGAACGCACCGTGTTCTTTGCGTTCATCGCTATGTTCGGTAGCCGGCAGCATCGCCACTGGGAGTGATCGCTTTGGTCGAATCATCCACCGGTTTGATTGCAACCATAGTGGTGACTGTTAATCATCAACGATAAGTTCATGGGTGAAGATAGCACGACATACTGTGTCTGGGTCATCCTCACCCTCTGCATCCCGTTCGGATTCTTCAAAAGAAGGCCGGGAAGGTTTTCGGGATATGGAACGAGTCTTCGCTGACGCCTTGGGCCGAGATTTAGACTTTGCTCGACGAGGAGAAGACCCCTTTTGCTCTTCTCGGCTTGGCCTTTTTTGCGGCCACGATCCTACGCAGAAGGTCGGCCCGTTCAGCGTCAGGTCGGATGCACTTTGTCTTCTTCTCGTCGCAATTGCGACAGCATTTCCGGACCTCTCCGGACTTCTTACTGAGGATGACGGCGCAAGGGATCTCATCTTTGATGCACCGCTCGCACGTGACAGAGTCTTCCCCGCTAGATGCTGCAGGCTGGGACTTCGGTTAGCAGGAGTTGGAACCAAAAGAATATATAACTCACCTGCAGCGGCTTAGAAGAACCAGCTATTCCCGGTTCAACCGAACCGCTTGTCCCAACTATTGCCTTTCTCTGCATTGCGTCAATAATTGAATAAAACCAAATAGCAAGACGCACCTTGACAACAATGATGTCCTTGGTCGGCACATCGTCGTCTTCATCGTCGCTTACGAACTCCTTGGACTTCGGTCTTCTCGAGGGCGCCCTGCTCCGTGACTTCGGAGGCGCCCTGCCCAACACCAACCTCTTTTCCGGAGGTGGAGATGCTGCCGGTGTTTTGGCAACCTTCTGCCTTTTCGCTTCGGGTGGAGGCGCGTGCGTCTGCCCGGGGTTGAAGCCCTGCGCTTTTTATCGACGCCGCGACTACCCCGAACAAAGAGGTTGTGCTTCACCGGAGGTGTCGGTAAAGAAGATGCGGTCGCTGGAGGTGGTGACGGGGGTGGCTGGTACCCGATCGTCTTGTGATGCAGTGGGTGGTTCCGGATGCGAGGGTCCTCATTGCTTACCGTCGTCCAGTCGGGCAAAGCCTTCAGCTTGAAATCGGGACCACTCTTGTCCCTGATCTCGGCTGCACATGACAACAGATCGGCGACAGCGAGGTCGCATCTTTTCCATGTTGCGTGAAGGCAGTTGCCTAGAATTGACATAAATCTGGAAATCAAAAGGTAAAAAAGTGAGGGCTTACCAAAGTCACGGCAATCTCGTGCGCAACCCGCATACCGCTCGGGTCGGATTCTTTGAGTTGTTGTGCCCTTGATGTGAGGCGCACTATCTTGTCAGCAACAAGATTCAAGGCACTGTTCGCATGTTCGGCCGAAGACATGGTAAAAAGGGAAAAAAATATGTTATCGGTTAAGTTTGGAGGGTCGGGTAGAGACTTGTTGATAAAAATTCGGGGATGCAAAGTCGGATACAAAGTCTTGCTGTATATATAGGGAACAGGTATTGTGGCCAAAGCACGATCGTGGGATTTCTCAGGCCCGGGTGCCCATTGTGCCTTGACCCCCAATGGATTATCTAATAGTGGGTAGTTCGGCCCTTGCCGTTGATCATATCTACCGCCATTGTTGACTCGACCACTGCCATGACCCACCGCATCTCCACCCACCTCCAATGGGTTATCTAATGGCGGGTAGTTCGGCCCCTGCCGTTGAGCATATCTCCCACCATTGTTGACTCCACCGCTGCCATAACCCACCGCATCTCCACCCACAACACGTGCGGTTGGACCACTTTCTTAGTTCCCTATTTAACCCGTCTTCTTCCACCCGAAAAACAAGCCAAGATGTCGAACAGACATGTACATTTTTCTACGCCTTTGGAAACATTCGAGGAGCAAAACGCGGCCTTGGATGGTAATTTTTCGGTGGATATTGATAAACAACGTGCCCATACAGAATGTTGGGGTAACTTTGTCCCGGTAGACCAGTGGACTCCCCAGAAGTCAGGCCCCAATTCCAAGGTCTAGGATTCAGAAGTACGTCTATGCTTCTTCGGCTAATGTTTCCGGCACCGATTAACTGATTGCATTTAGAGTACGACATGAGTGCGGAATCCCGGATCGATACCGTGGACAATATCTGGGGTGATGAGACTCCTGATGCCTACGACCGAGTCTTCGCCGGCTTAGATGAATATATGGATGACATTCACGGTAGGTTCAATCGGTCATGTCTGCCGAGCTATACTAAAATTATTGACAGAGATGATCGAGAAAGACTTGGAGCGAATCGGTCACCCCGGGCATAAAGGATCGCCTTCAACAGTTGATGTCGAAGCACTTCGGGAGGACGGACCTTCTTACGATCTCGGTTGGAGCCAGGAAGCCGGAAGCTCTGCAACAGAGTCATCCGTGTTGGGTGCAACCTCTCATATAGGTTAGAGTCACGCATGTGTTTGCATTTCCATGCTGATATGATTGACATATTCAAGCTACCACCGCATATGACCTCGGATGGGGTGCTTCGGCAACACAACAAGATGTATTCAACGGACCCACCTACGACCTTGGATGGGGCGTTCCGATAGTCGGTCAAAATAACACCGACGGTGTACGCGCGCACGGCATCGGACAGGGCCTATCACCGTGGCAAAGGAACCTATCGGCGACGTTGATAGCGGAATGGTGTATGATCTCGGGTGGGGTGTCTCGACCTCAGTTGAACCAGAGGGCCGAGATATGATCGATCTAACCGCCGAAGATCAACCCGGTCAGTGCGTTTATTTTGGTACTTGGCCTATATTCACGGAAACAATTCGTTGATTTCACAGATGGACCTGCGTATGATTTCGGGTGGGAAATTACCGTCGATGAGTATGAACGGAGCAAACCGGATGCGTCAGCGAGCTCTGGGTCTTCTGGAGGGCATTCACAGCCACATATTGTCTCGGATGAGAATGAGGAGAGCCATTCGTCTGTAGAAGGTGAGTTCTGGGTTTCATCAGGCGAGTAATCGGTAGTGATCGATGCCAATAAAGATCCGAATGCAGCCGATCTCTTGGGATTCCGAGTCAATCGGCGGTTGAAAGGGATTGGACACGACATGGGTATGTCCATTTGCGTCATATCCCGGAAGACCGCTAATGCCATCCAAGATGATGACCATGTTCATGCAATTGTCGAAAATGCAGTCCACGGGTGTAATGAGTCTCGGACACCCGCTCATGTGCTCATGGACAACCGGCAGGTGCTTTCATGGTATGCAGACGCACATAACCATGTGACGAATATCGGTCAGGATTTGTGCAAGTTGCACCGGTTGATACAACTGCAGAGGCGGATGTCCAAAACGGTCGACCAGGTAATAAAATCCCTCGAGAATAGAAAGGAGTCGGTAGAATACTTCAACTAGATGCCATTGATACAGAAATACAGTGCAAAGATATATCGCCGAACAATTCAATGTTATCTTTACATTCCACGTGTTTAAAAGGCGTCATATATATGACCTGCGCTGAGTACATGACCTGACGAAATTGTCAACATCACGGGAGTCGCGTTTTTGCATCTTCTCGGAAGAGCCTATGTTGTTTTGCTTCAGGTGTGTTTGGCGGCGATCCCTCCAACATATCGCCGGTCTGGCAAATCTTCCTCCAATGGACTGTCCGGGTCTGGGTCCCTGCGGCCGCTCTTCCTATGACTTTTCCCTCCTGCCGCAAACTTCACTTTCGGTCGTGGTTGTACCTTCGCAGATATCTTTCAGCGATCCTTTCTTTCAACCGAAACACCATCATCTGTGAAATCTCCCGCCGCATTCGCTGCTTCTTCCACTCTATTAACGAGTTTATCGCAGCACAAATATATACCGATTCAAGCTATGAAGATTTAGACAACAACTTGGTGGCGGGAGGACCACACCTGGTGTCATTTCGATCAGAACATTCTATGATCCAGCTTCCTTCGAACTTTGGAATCGTACGGTGCGCGGAGTTGGGCATAGCGAGCCTTGTAAGACAAGAAATAACCCTCAGGGAGGTCCAGGCCAACGACATATTACAAGCTTTATCAGAGTTCACCTAGCAGACGAAGCGATGCTGTTCAGGACGGCCGGCCAGTAAAATCGCAAGTTACCATCATCTGGGCCTGGTCTCGTTGTATTCAGTTGAACGGGTCATCAGCCCCCATTTACGAAATATGTATAAAGCGACCATCAAGTCTCGGAGCAGTTGTTGGAAAAGTACCGGGAATTGGTTGGGGCTTGATATGAAAGCTGCTTCAGCTGTAGCAGACCCGAGGTCAGAGTATTCTACTTTGCCGTGGTTTTGGTCTCTTGACGTTCAGGGAGACTCTGTTAGCAATGACTGGATGAATGAATGCGAGCGCTTTCATTCTTTGCATTTCATTAGGCTGAGGTACAATGGATTCGATTTTGACGAGTGCGCGGGCTCCGGACCGAAGCTTTCCGCCACCGATGGGCCAAAGAGCTTCTCCTAGTTGGTTCTGAGGTGCGTTGGACTGTAGATTTTTTCGCCTATAAAGTTCAGAAATGGCTCGACAGAGCCAAGCAAAATGCCGGCCCCGAGAGGGATGGTCACAAGCGCTATGCTATGCAGCGAGCGCAGATGTGCAGACTTGGGGCTGAAGATGCTCATGCAGTTGGCCCAGGGCAATCCAACATTCGGTCATACTATATGACGCTACATATCCTATACAGTTTATACATTCAGCGTGATCAGGTGATCTGTCATGGGCTTTCAGTGTATGTGACCCGATGTCTTGGTATACAATAAGGTTTCACATTTCATTTCGCCTCCATTGTTTCATGTCGGCTTCATTGTTCGCCAATAGCTGTTATGGCCACCGCAGGTCCAACTGGGTTTAAAAACCAGGCTATTTATGCCCCACGTCAAATTGCCGCATTTTCAATACCGCCCCCATCAATACTGCCGCTCCTGACGATTTTATGACACTGCACTCATCCATACCCATGAATAAGCAAGCACTCGCGTCGATCTCCTTATGGGATGTTGCCAACATTTTCGAATACGCAACTTCCCGCTTCACCGCCATACGATTGGCCTTGGACAAGTCGCAGGTATCTCGGACCGTGATGTTCCGAAATCGTTTTGTCCAACACATTGTCTGGGAAGCCGAGGTGAGCCCGGAGAGTTTTTGGCGTGTGATTATTCCCCATACACCCGTTGACATTACTTCCAGAGATTTGTATTCCCGTTCATCAATATGTGCGCTACCAGCAACACGTCTGCAGCCTTACCAGAGTATCTGAATGGCGTTGTCAAAATGCTCGTGGAATGGCAGATAGGCCTTTTGGACGACGATAACCTCTTCCGGAGGTTCTGGAAGCACGAGTTTGATCTGTCGAGCGACCTCATGTCCCGCTACCGTATCGTTGATACATACACGTATGGTTGGTGGAAAGACAGGTTCGATCTGATGCCGTTTGAGATGCCCGACCGCATATTGCTGGACGAAATCCGGGATTTATATCAACAACACATACAACAAATCGTAAATCTTTTTACAGTCAGCGCGGATGTCTGGAGTCGACTAATGTCCACTACTTTATAGCCGTCCGGGTATCTTTTGATACCAGAGATGAGAAGATCTGCTGGTGATCCAGACCCTTTACTTGCGAATCTCCGGGTTATCAGAGGTGATCTGGAAGAGTTTGGGGCGCAGCTTGAAACCTGGCTGGAGAGGAAGACGGAAGATGGTAGAACGGCTCTGGAGACAATGTCGAAACTGGCGGGTCCGGTAGATGAATTGAATGACGCTATCGCTTCCGCTCAACGCGTGTTGGACTCCTCCGGAATGGAGGAGTGATTTATACCGCTCGGCAGTTATTAATGATGTACTAAATAATATTATTCTGGGCGGCATGCGCCCGAGATATACCCTGATAGCAGGTGAGAATACGAGGTTTATGCAGTTCGGCTCGCTGTATGCACTGCCTGCCTGCCTTCATCACGTGCCGAAGAAGCCGTTGCACACGTCATGGGCCCACATTGCATATCCCCATGCAATGTAGATGGTTCGCTTGGTCTTATATTACGTCTAAATCATTGTGCGTCTCGCGGAATTCATTGGGCCATGAGGCAGGGCTCGGAGACGCATAAAATCAGGTCGTCCCACTTCCTTATCTGCGCCGCAAGCACGACCCCCATGTCTCCCAAAAAGTCGTCTCGTGCCAGCTGTGTAGCGTTACTTCAGAACAGCACGAGCCAACTATCAGTCATACCGGAGGGCTGAAAAGTGAATGGATGGAGCAGCGATTCCTGGTGCATGTCGCCGGGAGGCCATCGGTCCCACCCCCTCCGGACTTGGACTTGAGCACCTTGCTGGCTTCTGGACGACTGGCTAGGCTCATTCGCTATTCTCAAAGGAAATAGGAGCTTGTCTATGATCGTGTCGATGCAAAGACTTGCTTTACTTTCATGCGCTGACTTCCGGGTCATACGCCAGCAGCTCTACTGAGCATCCGCGAGGACCCTCATTGAATTCGGCCGTTGGTCTGCCGAACTTGGTTCGGAAGAGATGTACAAGTTTTTCAAGTGTTTGGCCTCTCTCTACAAAGGTGTTTCTGTCATGTGCAATCGCCAGTCACCAGACCATCAAGATCCGATGCGTCCACCCGAAGCATTCGACATGTTGCCTTGTATCGGGAGTTACCGCATGCAGTCCTGCATTTGACCCATCTGGGATCGACTTGGTCCAAAACCCGCATGATCTCATGGGTTATTCGTGCTGCTTGTGACACGGCATTCGCCTTGATGAAGGAGCTCGGATCCTGTGTGCCTGGTACTTCCGGGATAGCTTGCATAATTATGCCCAGACCCCTCGCCCCAGATTATGCGTTCCGAATTGACATTTCAGTCATGCCAAATGGCCTCCACCCGGATTATGCTAGATATAATCCAGCTAATCTTGACGCATTAATGTTGGTTAAGTACATCTAAACAGGCCGACTTCATATTGTATGGTACTCCGTAAATGCCTTTGGCACCATCATTATACTCTCTCACTGTGCATCCTAGCCAGATGTCATATTGGTGACAGCCACCGCTTCCGTCCCAGATGGAGCCGCATGAACCTGTGGCACCAGAAATTAAAGAGAACGCAGAAACTGAAGGACAACCATGAGGGCTGTGCACCTCGCGATTTGTGGTTGATGAAGCACATTCAGGAGTAACATTCACATTTAGGGAAACCGAGCTGCGGCTGCTCGAATCATTCGAGCGCTTATCCTAGTCAGTCATTGTCCAGGCAGTCATTGCGTGTGGTCATAAACTCACCGAGATTCTTGGTTTCGCATTTGCTTGGCCTTGCTCAGAGAGCGACAGACTCTGCTGAGGGGTGAGTGCCAAAGGAAATATGCATCAATGTCAATATTTTGAGTGATCTTCATCAGCCACATACCGAGCTTCCAGGAGCTGTGTGGGTTTCGTGAGCCGAATTCCTTTAACTCGATTGATTCCCTTTAAATGTTCTCGCTGTGAAGTTTGAACAGTTGATAATGTAGGAAGAGTCTCCTTACATCAATAGTCGAGTACATCGATAGCTGCGGCAGTAAGGTATCTAGGGCAAGAATATAGCGCAGATAACAGCATCTCCGACATGGACCTGGACATGTTAAACGATTCGGTGGAACGCACCCGTTCACGCGCCGAAGAATCCGATAGCGTCTCGGTGACGGGAAAACGCCACTCCTGCCATTATTTTGCCCCGGAAGAGTCACGATCCCTCTGCCGTCCAACATGGGACTGGAGAGGAACGATGAGTTTGGTATAGGAGCATTTGTCAGACACGAAATCACATTCCGAGATGAACAGGCCAACGACACGCTCCATGCCATCATAGCTCATCTGGCTGACGATGCCATACTATTGAGGGCGACCGTTCGGCCAGCGAAATGGCAGGCAACATCCACCCGGGAATTGCCCCAGGTACACTCGGCGGAGCCGGCCATCAATCTTGATGGCGTCATTTACAAGAATAGCTCACGAATCTCGGTGAAAACAATCTGCTCGAGGAGTGCATGAAATTGAAGGGGGCCTGAAAGCCGCATCGGCCATCGCTGATCCAAATGCCAGAGGTAAGAGAAATTCGACCTTACCATAATTTTTATGGTTTAATGTCAAGGCGATTCGTTAAGCAACGACCGGATGAATGCGAGTCGTCTTCAGGTCAACCAACATTTTTGGCCAAGAAAGCTCTGATATGGCTCGGCAGAATAAGTAAGAACGGTGGTCTCAGGAGGGATGATCTCAGGTGTTATACCATTAGACATGCGCAGATGCATTGACTGCTGGCTGAAGATGCTCACCCCCGCTTTGTCAAAGTCAATCCGACCTTCTGTAATGAACCGTGATAATTCTGAAACCCGGTTACTAAAACTGATCAAATCGAGTCATATGGAAATTAGTCCATAGGCTACTTTGTGTATGTAATACAAGGTGCTGGTTCAAAATGAAGTTCAATGTTTCATTTCCACTCCATTGTCCTATTTCGGCAGCATTGTCTACGGCAGTGCCACACAACCACATCGACCACTGTATGTCATTGGATCCGAAGTTCGAACTATTTATACCAACATTTAATTGCTGCATCCTCATTGAGACGGGCCCTCAGTGTCTATTCGATATTGTAACTGCCGACTCGTTTATGCAATCTAACTCATAGATTATCTTCATGAATCAAGAATCACAAATTGTCTTCTCAATTTGGGATGCGGCAAATGCGTTCGAATACGCTACCTCACGGTTCACCGCGATCAGGATCTCTCTGGATAAGAGCCAGGTGCCTCGGACAACGGTCTTCCGAGAGCGCTTCGTCCAACACCTTGTATGGGAGGCTGAAGTGAGGGTTACATGACCTAGTTGTATATCCCGGCTGACTTTTGTACCTTGCAGAGATTCGTCTTCCCGTTCATCAACATATGCGCCACTAACAATACATCTCCGGCACTGCCGGAGTATCTCAATGACGTCGTGAAGATGCTCATAGAGTGGCAAGTCGGAGTTCTAGACGATGACGGCCTCTGGCAGAAGTTCTGGACCCACAAATTCGACGTATCGGGGGATCTAATGGCGCGCTATCGGGTCGTGAAGGTCTATCAGTACAGCTGGTGGAAGGACCGATTCGACTTAACCCCATTTGAGATGCCCACCCGCATCACACCGGACGAAATCCGGGACTTGTACCAACATCACGGCCAACAAATGGTGAGTCTCGTGTGGTATTTGCTTCCGGCACAGGGCCGCACCTGACGTTAATATTGCACTAGCCTGCCGGATACCTCCTCATACCCGATACGAGAATATACAACGGACATGGAAACCCCCTGTTAACAAATCTCCGGGTCATCAGAGGCGAGCTCGAAGAATTTGGGACTCATCTCGAGGAATGGCTGGCGGAGAAGACGGAAGAAGGTAGATTGGCATTGGATGAAATGGCTAGCCTGGTGGGCCCAGTTGATGCGCTCCATGACGCAATCGCTGCTTCACAGAGGCTCTTGAATACCTCCGCAATGGATGAATAACCGGCTGTTGTGCGTCGGTGGTAGCAGTAGTTATTCCTTGTATTGGCTGGGCTGTATCTGAACTTCCGGGTCGTCTTTCTGCCTTAGCAGTCTAGCGGAGTATTGTCAATTACATTTATTCGATCCTGCACCCATGTCGTATATTAAGATCAAGGGTCGATGATACAATGTTCTGATATTCCGTCCCATCGTTTAATTTCTGAGACAGCCTCCAGGCCACAGGGCTCAGTCATCATTGCATAAAACAACGGGGTGCGCAAGACAAATCACAAGTCTCTCCTCACAAGCATGCACCCGATGGCTGCAAAATACCACGCATGTACCAGTCATGCGCCGTCTCCGAGGACAGCCGTCACTCACCTTCCAGATGTACCAGCTGACTGCGCATTGCAATACCACCAACCGGGTCAGTGAATTAGTGGAATATAACGAGTAGACCATCGGCGTCTCCTCCTCGGGCTAAGGCATACCAACGCCCAAGTGCATAGATACTGACATTGTCCCATGAGGTGTCTGACCGATATTTCCGTAACCAGTCTAGTTGGACATCGATATCATCGGGTACAACGAGGCGCTAGCTAAACGAGAATCCAGGATGAATTGCGCTCAAGATGTCTTGTTTGCAGAGTTCACCCACCGAGAGGATTCTATTTGGCTGATTGTCAAAGGTGATTGATGCAGGTTATTAGATTATTTTCCGAGTGCATGGATACACATGGGTGTTTTGCTAGATCCATTTTGCAATGGTTGATTGTTAGCGAAAGAACAACATGCATATGGCCGCAGTTGGCATGGGTGACCTACTGAAGATAAGCATCGCCCATGGGAAAGGATGCGGGTGGAAAACAAAGGCGTAGAATTTTCCGCCAGCTTATACGCCCGGAGTATCAACATTGCCCTGTGTCGGCCCCAGCAGGGCACGAGGTCAGTGCTACCTCTAGTACTCCCTCCATGCGGACAAACAGCAGTGCGATGGTCCATCACCCAAAAACCCGAAGATCGGTTCAAACCCCTGGTGTCAGCGACGCTTAAAAGGTTATGGGAGGGCATCTGCGATCTTGCGGCCTGGGTTACTGGCATCCGCTGCCCTGCGCATTATACACCAGGAACTTTATTGGGCATCCGTCCGGACTCGTATGGAATTCAGTCGTTGGGCCTGTGATGAAGGTCAGGAAGACGTGTAAAAGTTGTTGAAGCATATGGGTCCTCGCAAGTTATTCAGAAGGCCTGGTGAGGCATTGCATTCGTGTTGACGGAGAAACACTAATTATATTGTGCTCTGCGTACTAAACTCCCTCCTCTGAGTCCTCTCACTGCGTAGATCTGTTGAAGCTTCCTTGGCGTTACACTTGCCTTGGATATCTATGAACTGACTCGTAAACTTCAAACTCTGCCTCCGTTGGTTGTTTCTTCGTGTATTCCTGGACAGCTTTAAGGGGTCCGTACATTGATAGGTTCTCGGTCCAATCGCAAAACCTGCGGACTCCGAACTTCACAATTTTTTTGTCTGTGGGACAAGTGTATTGGGTGCTCACGCTGCTTCCCTTTGCCAATATAACTGAACTGACAGCGAGATTGTATTCCGTGTGACCCGTGTTCAAAACGTTCAAGATGCTTATCGTAGTGGCGCGCGCGCCAATCCCCGACTGGGCCGACAAACAACAGAACAGATTTTCCCGCACTCGCAGATTTTCCTGTAGGGTGCCTGGACATTTGCATCTGATAGAACCCTCTCTCTACTCCGTAGAGTCGGGGATGTCTTATGCACGGACCTTTGAAGCCGTGCCGGAACTCATCACGGCAACGGCATCCCACTCGCCTTGGGCACTGCGTCGACAAAGAGCAGGTGTGCCAGGGTCAGTGAACTTGTCAATGTTCTCGAAAGAAATTGAGGAATGAAAGGTATCAAATAAAATAAAGCACCTTTCAAGATGCTCATAGAGTCATACTACCTCGCAATATATGACTTAGTGTTGAGATCCGGGTAAGAGAGCGAAATAACGGACTTGAAGGGACTGTCCGACATATCGTGAATATTTCTTGGCCTCAAGGTCAGGGTAGAGCAACAAAAATGGTGGTCTTGATGAAAGATAGGCTTCCAGAACAATGCTTCACCTTACACAAATCTTAGTGTTGAAGTCAGAGTGCGAGACAAAGTGACTGTCCGACACGTCGTGAACATATGTCTTCCGAAAATCTGTTTCTCGGCTTCAAGGTCAGGGTAGATGGTTAAAAAATGGTGGTATTGATGAAAAATGGGCTTCCAGCTACGTTTTAGTCGGGCCTGATTTTTAGCGCATTGTTCCCCTGGTAAACAGTCAGTTTGATATCTTAGTTCGAGTGTCTTAGGGTTTAGGCCCCTCGATCTCACCTGATTAGACGCGTTGCTTGAGATGATTTCAACGTTAGATGATGGTATCAAACATAACGTTTGACGGAAAGAATGTGACAATCGTTAGCGATCGCATAAACATTAGGGAATAAATACCGGATTGTAATAGAATGTTGGGGAAGTAACTGTTTATGAAGATGACGATGCAATTGTTGCAGAAATTCGGCGCCGGCAAGCAATTAGGAGTGGGGAGCTGATTGAAGTGGAATCAGATGATGAGGATGAGGATGATCCACCCAAGGTCTGTGCTATTGAACTGATTCCGCTGTGCGAAAAGCTTGAGGCGGCATGTATTGCGCGAGTTGGTGCTGATTCTTCACTCGATCTTGTTCACAAACTTGGTGCATTTCGAGCAGCACTACGGCATGAGGAGTTGCAGAATGCGAAGCAGGCTACATTGGACAAATTCTGGAAAACCAAATAGCATACCATTTTGATGTTGTACTCGCTGAATGTATTGACTTCTGGACTGTGTGCAAGCAGCGCGCACCGTGGGAATTATTTGGTAGTGTATATGTCTCATATTGTATAGAAAAAGGGCCGTTCCCATCGCTATACATTATGAGCAAGTTGACTGTACGACAGGTTTCCTAAGCAGGAGATAGCTTTCGTACTACCTACCCCAACATTAATGCTGACCCGAACAATACCTCTTAATCGGCAAATGCCGCGTTGCCCTTGAGCGTTACATGCAGTCCATCCCACTCACAAAAAAACGCGATCATAGAGCACTCCTATCCACTCAGGCTAGGCCACCCAATTATCAGGTATGTAAGGCTATTACCATTTACGTAAATCATGTGCATGACGACTTGAGCCTTAGTATTATGATGAACCAATGCAACTCCCAAGCGCATGATTCCCTCTACCTAGTGGATGGAAATATTGTCCTTATCGCTCCACTCACAACTGGCCAGCACCAGATTTTTCGAGTTCATCAATCCGTTCTATCCAAGAATTCGCCTGTTTTCAAGTCTATGTTTATGATACCTGGAGTCCAGGACCGGGAAATGGAGAAATACGATGGGGTACCTTTAGTGCAGCTTCCAGACGGTGCTGAAGAAGTTGAATCGCTCCTGAGAGTCTTGTACCATGAGAGGTGAGCATATTTTATTTTTCATTCTGCCGCTACTAGGCTAACCAACTGCACCAGTGCGCTACCCTTCAGACGTCTTGATCCCAACACGCCATCATTGGTGAAAAAAGTGCTGACCCTAGCCAACAAATATGGAATAGATCACTTGCGAGATCGAATTGTTGAGCATGTTGAAGCAGACTGGCCCCAGTCGCTGCGGCAATGGGACCTGCTGGAGGCGGAGATCTTGGCGATGGAAGACACTTGGTATACGTACGATGAATACAACAACGGCCCCATCGATAACTATCTTCCTGAGCCTGCTTCTGCTATCCGGCTGGCCAGAGAGTGTAATATTCCCAGCATCCTTCCTGCCGCTTTCTATCATCTATCTCGCCTTTCCATTAAGGATAACTGGCGCAATCCACACACTTCCAACATGGAACCAGAGGTCCCATACCGGAATTCCTTCTGTGGAAATCGCACCGCGGATTGGACTATCCTATCCACACAAGACTATATCTGTCTGCTCCGGGGAAAGACAAAGCTTGCCTCCATTGCAGATCGACTCTTCTCTGCCAGCCATGTGGGCAATGACCAGCACTCATCTAATGCGTGTTCTCTGTCGCAGGGACGCACCTTACTGGCAGACATGCGGGAGACGTGTCGACAGTCGCCCGACATCCTTGACACGTTACGTCGCTTTTTAGGCAGGACGGCTCTTAAAAATGAAGTATGTCCGGCTTGTAGATTGTACATTCAGATGGAGCTTAGGAGACTACGTCATGCCATATGGGTTGGGATACCCGAATATTTTGGCCTCGCTTGATGGGTTTGTTATTTAACCGAACTTGTTGTGATGTAGGTACTATTATTACATTTACTATGATCAATCACAGTAGTATCATGTTTTGGTCTCGGACCAGAGCTCCTTAACCCAATGGGTTGGAGCCAACAGATATATAGTACTACCCAGATATGTCGCAGCTGCTTTCATATCGATAGACTAGATCTGATTTTGTTCTTCGCCGCTTTTGTTTACTCGTGGAACTCGACAAACAAAAGGGTCCTGCATGTTGGGCGCGCGAAGTGCCTTAAAATGGCTGCTTGTCTGACGCCTTGCCTGGCACAATTGCGGTACTCCTGCAATGCCTGGAAACTGTAGCAGCAATAGGCGATCGTGTCTGCCTCTATGGCATCCACTGGCATACGCACGCAGAGCTGCCTCCGAACTTTCTGATCAACCGGGTTACTCGGCTCTCTGATCTCAGGTTTTTTTTCGAAGACCGTCGGAAAGTGTATGCATCAATTAGTTCATAGACAGTCTGCTTGATAATATGGATCATTTTGTTTAGAAAAACTATCTTGGTAATTATGATGGAGAGTGCAAGCATTCAAATATTCACAAGTGATCTCATCTCGAAGAAATATTGTTACTGGATGACTTTCCGTGGGCAAAATAATCAAGAATATAATGTACCGGAGTCTCGAAAAATTACCAAACTTCACTGATATGTTGAGCCCCTTCAGTTACTTTTTGAACTTTTTGCTCGTGTTAAATGGCCACCGGACGTTGAGATTCTTCCATGGGAGACGGGCCATGGGAGATGGGCTCAAGTGGACATATGCATATGGGACGACGTAAACGTGTGGGCTCATGATGTTTCTAATGCCCGGATGTTAATGAGTGGGCCCAAGATGATGGGATTGAATTCTCGGTAGGGCCCAGTGGATAATATATAAATGTAACATCTGTGCCCAGGGTCGACAGGCTGAAATTCTCGGTAGGGCCCGGCGGATGCTATATCAATACAACGGCCGGGCCCATAGGTTGAATCCCGGAATACGGCCCTTTCATTCCTGCCATATCAACCATACTCATCAATACCGGTACTTGAATGGGTTAAATACGAATTGTCCTAGCAAAACTGATGGTCGGGTCTTAATGCATCAGACCAGATTCAGTAGTTCGACTCTCGGATACAAGTTACTCGGAGATATCAACAATATCCATATAGCGGTACTTGGTACGAGTGAAATATTCACCGTCCTAATAAGACTGCGGACCCATACCAAATTTCAACGACGCCTATTAGCCGGTAGTTGGTACGGCTGAAATTCAACTGTCCTTTGAGACCGATGATCGTCACCGCAAGTTTCTGGAATAGATCGGCAAGGTATCGATGTTCGGTATATTGACTCCCAGATGATGACAATTTATCGCATAACGTTTGGTAGTTTGAGACCTGGATGCAAATGAGTCCCACATATCAAAATATCGGGTTGCCGACATTTGGCATGGCCGGAACTATTAATCGCCTGACTGACGCTGATGTAACTAGGACCGGGAGTGGATGCAATAGATCAGAGGATGGCAATATATCGCATCGTATTCGGTAGATTGATGCCCGGATTCAACTCCATCGGTTTAGTGCCAAATGCGGAGGATGCAATAGATAGGAATCACCATAGCAAAAAAATCGCTCTGTTCATTCGATGGTACAGTATTATGAGGTGCACAGTAACGGGTATAATCCAGATGGCGCCCAAAAAAGTAAAGGACAGTATATTGTACAAAAATTTAATTATTCCGAGAGGAGCTAGCAGAAGGAGCGCTCGACAACTTTGAGCTGTGACTTGACCGAGCTTTACTCCCGGACGCCGATGCAGAGGTAGCAGCGGTGTTACTTGGGCCCGCCCTAGAACCATCCCATGCGGTAGTGTACCTCTTGCCGATCGCGGAGATAGTCTGTTCATCCGTCTGGATGGCATCAGGTTTACCGGGCACTGTACCTGTCAGAGGAGAATTGAATGCGGTGGTCTTGGATGTCTTGTTCATGGAGTTGATAGCGTTGGCCATGTGACCTATAGAAACCGTGTTTTCGGTGTTCTTTATAATAACATCCCGGAATTTTTCCTCCATCGCGGCAAACAGCTTCTCCGAGGTGGCGACTTGAGTCTGCATCTTTTCCTCCAGTCCAGTGACCCGGGACTCCATAGCCTTATTCAAGGTGTCGGTATAATCGACCGAGTTCTGTAAGAGTCTGTCGCACTTCTTGTTGATGGCCTCTATGCCCTGTAATATATCCAGAAACGTCGGCTGCGGAAGAGCAACGACGGGGACGCTGTCGGGAGCGGTGGTGGCGGTTGCAGGAACCTCAGTCATTGCGTTCACGTTCGCGTCTACCGACACTATAATTTTTCTGTTAAAAAAAGATAATGCCAAGTGACTAAAAACAACTTGCCTGTTCCAGTGCATTCCTTGGGGACAGGCGCGAGTGCCTCCACCCGGTCTTTGGGCGCTGAGACGATTGCTTCAGCGACCGCGCGACTTCTGCCACCTTGTATGAATGTATCGGTGCCTGTTTCTTCTGCTTCTAAACATCGGTATGGATTTAATACTGGGTATACTATCTCTTACCTATATCAGAATCAGCAACTCGGTCAGCGTCCTTGTACAATGTTTCGAGAACAGGCGAAGGTCGCCTGCGGGAGGAAGCGCGTGTAGCGGGAGGCCTTGACCGGGCTCTGGATTTTGACATGGGAGCAGGCGACATCCTCTCGGCAGCTGCAGCTGCCTTCGCCTTCTTCAAAACCACGCCTGCTCTCAGAAATTCGGCCCGGTCAGTCCCCGGTCGCACGCACTTGGTCTTCTTTTCGTCGCAATTGCGACAGCACTTTCTGACTTCGCCGTTCTTCTTCCCAAGCATGACGATGCAGGGCACATCGTCCTTGATGCACCGTTCGCATTGGACTCTGTGGATGCGCTCGGAGGAGCTTTCATTGGGTGTGAATAATGAGGCGCCAGGCTGTGCGGTCGTGTTAGTATGACGTAGGAAAAAAACCGAGGCACAAACAGTGGGATCGGTCGAGATTGCTGCATTTGTAGCAGCATGTCCGCTCACTTTGGCCCGATCTTTGCGCTGCAAACCGCTATCAGCCTGCGGGCAGTAGAGAGCAGCAGCACCCAAACTAACCTTTACAACAATCGTCCCCTTTGCTTGCACTTCCTCTGCATCTTCATCGCTGATGTTTTCCTTAGACTTGACTTTCTTCGCGGGAGGTCGGCTGTGAGACTTCGGCGGCGCTCTGCCTAACACCAACTCTCGGCGCCTTTCCTCGCTCCATTCACCGGGTTTTGCCTTGTAATCCCGTTGGGGAGACGTCGCCTTTCTCTTCTTGTCACTTGGTCGCGTGCTTGACACAAAAAGGTTGTGCTTCTCCGAAGCACCGACCAAGGGTGGGGTTAGTGCGGGCGCCGCCTCTTGAGCTCCCTCGTGTGGTGCGGGATGGGGTTGGTTAGTCGTAGGGGCCGGCGCTGCTTCTGAATCTCGGTGGCGGTAGTCGAGAGTCTTTCGGAAAAAGGGGTGGCTTTTGATGCGACTGTCGTTGGCAGATATATTCTCCCAATCGGGAGACCCGGTCAACTTGCCGTTCTTATCGCTACAGTCCCGAATCTCGGCAGCACAAGACAGCAAGATGGGAGGCATCGAGGTCGCAGCACTGCCGTATTGGGCGAATGCGCTCATCTGAAATGAACATCGATTATGTAATAAACGCTAAAAATGACTCGGTCAACACTTACGAGAGCTGAGGCAATATCATGAGCAGCAGCTTTGGCGGCAGAGGTGCCCTCTCCCTGTTTCTCGGCCTTCAAAATGAGGCGCTGTATTTTCTCGGCGACAAGGTTGAGAGCCTTGTTAGCATCAGCGGTAGAAGTAGACATCGTATAGAATTTTTCTTTCAAGAAAACACGGTATATACTGGGGTGTGAATATTCTGTGGGAGGAGTCGGAGGTAACCTTGAGCTTGCTTATATATGGGGAGCGACTATTGTGGCCAGACCACGGCCCTGACAGCTCCCGCGGCCGCGTGCTCATTGTGCCTGGACCTTTACGTAATAAGTTCTTCTCGGCCGTTGCCTTGACCATATCAACCACCATTGTTGACACGCGGTCGAGGCATCACCCACATGTCCCACCACTGGACCATTCAGCTGTTCCCCATATAATCACGCCATCCTGCACCTGAACACCCTCCCAAGGACCACTCAAAATGACAAGCCGGCGCGTGCATTTTTCATCGCCTTTAGCAACTGTCGAGCAGCAGAACATGGCTTCAGAGAGTAAGTGTTCTATTAATGCCAACAAAGACCAAGCCCCTGTAAAATGGTGGGTTAATTGTGCGCCAATAGACGAACGGACACCCGAATTCCGGAATCTGGAATTTAGAAGTAAGTTCTTCTTCGGTGAATTGTCCTCCGTACCAATAAATCAATCAAATTCAGGGTACGACATGAGTTCGGGACCTCGGATCGAAACCCTAAATAATCACCTGGGCTATTCAAGTCCCGGAGCGTACGAACGCACTATGGCAGGAGTGCAAGATTCCATCATGGAGCTTGCTGGTGAGTCCTATGATTTAGATCGACCGAAATAAAAACGCTAGCATTATTTTTTAAAGGTATGCTCGATGAAGAAGTGGTGGCACGGAACCGGGCGCAATCCACTGCAATAGCGCCTTCCGCAGATTCTGCTGATGATGTCGATGAACTTATGAACGATGAAACACCGTCGTACGATCTCGGGTGGGGCACGGCATTTGATGCAAATGAGGCTGGTGCCTCTGACTCGAATAACGGTTCTGCGATAAGTGAGTTCGTAAAAATTGGCATCATCAGTCTTGACGCGTTTGACAAGTCAACTCTCCCTCATACGATCTCGGGTGGAACGCAGCACCCACCGAAAATGCGGCAGTTGCCGTTGGCTCGGCGGGTGATTCAGCCGCGCCCGTATGCGATCTCGGGTGGAATGACCTAACCACAGAAAACCCGGATATTGTAGCTAACTCGTCGGATGGTTCAACCTCGCGTAAGTGCATCTGCCTCGATATAATATCTTTCATATTCAACAAGAAACCGAAGCGCCCGCATACGATCTCGGGTGGATGGCCCCGGCCCTCGTTCAGAACACCGGAAACTGCTATGTTCACCCCGATGACCCAGTATACGACCTGGGTTGGGGACCCGTCACCCCAGTAGACCAAGGTGCCACGGAGACCGAGCACGATCTTGAGCGGGGTGGAACGCCTCCGGGTGAACAGGCTGCACAGCCGAATGTCATTGACCTGACCGGTGACGACATACCAGGTAAGCTATCCATATGTCCGTATGGATGGACGAGACATGGGTTGACGCCGCCTCCAGAGATAATTGATTTGACCGATGGTGATGGACCAACGTACGACTTTGGCTGGAGACCTACTTCTAGCAGGAAAGGTAAGCCTGAGCCCTACCGTATCCGGTAGAGGTGAGCCATTGACTTGACTCAGAAACATCAGCATCGTCCGGCGCACCCGCTTCAACTTCTGCTGTACCCATGGAATTAAATGGTGACGACGACGCGCACCTGTTTTTCGGTGAGCGGTATTATGGTTCTCATAAGAGGATGCGCAATTATTCACAACCTAAGATGCAGATCCGGTCGAATGCATGAAGTTCCGGAGGAATCGACGAATGAAAGCCATCGGCAACGACATGGGTGAGCGTGTCACTGAGATCTATCCCGACCTTGCGCTAATGATTGATAAGACGATGAACATGTGCATGCGATAGTCGAGAATGCGGTGCATGGCTTAAACGATAGTCGGACACCCTCACAAGTTCTCATAGATAACCGGCGCATACTCGGATCCTTTGCGAACGCCCGGGATCGGGTGACCGATGCTGGTAGGGACATGTGCAAGTTACACCGGATGCTTCAACTCCAACGCCGGATGGTGAAAACATTGGACGAGGTGATTGGAGCGCTCGAGTACAAACCAGAGTGGAGTCATGCATGGCCGTAATTTTATATACCGTGTCAAATGATTTCGGCAGTGGCAATTGAACATGGGAGTGATACCCGCTGCTCTGGCATTCAGACCAGCGTTTGACATTAAAATGAGTTCCAAACACCTTGCACATGCATCAACAATGGTCCAACAGGATATTTTCAGTCGGTGGGAATTTGGACAACATCGCCTCTTCTTAAGCATCGTTCATCTCGGATTCTCGTTTCGCTAATGCCTCATTATACCGAATAATATCGATGCCTAGTTTGACTATGTAAATAGCATCAGTCAGCAAACGCAAGCCTGATCAGCTCCGGTAAACATACTTGGATGTTGATACGCCTCTGCCATAAAGAGAGCTAGTTTTCCGCACGACAGCAATGTCGCCATGTCCACCCCTGGAGGCGGTGGCAACAACGTTCTTCCTGCCACATGAGCCAAGAATTGCTGCTCCACCCATTCACTGACCCGGTTGGTGGTGTTCAAGGCCCAGTCTTCGTGAATGGCGCGGATGTCATTCCCAGCATTGGCCAGAAAAGCCATATGGTTGATGTAGGAGCATCATTGAAGCGGAATCTGCGTCATGGTAGCGAGGCTGAAGATTTACCGGACATCGGCCACCCCATTATTTATCTGCCTACTTTCCGCATAAAACAGCAAGTAATATCCAGTCATGTGGCTTGCATGGCGCTAGTTAATTTCGGTTCATCACATGTGGCTGTTGGCTCTTCAGCGCATGACAAGCATGCCAGGCGGCTTTGTTACATCATCTGCCGGGCCTAAGTTTAAATGCAACAAACGCTTGTAGTGACCTGGTTATCAATCATACGTGTACACTACAAGAAATAAGGGAGGGGTTGTGCCCTGATAGACCGCAAAAATAGCAAGTGCGTCCACCCAAATACCCTAGGTAATTATTTCACTGAATGGTTCTCCTATGTTCCGGAACCCAAGAGTTCCTGGGAGGCGGCTATGGCGTCATGGAGGACATCCACTGGGTGCTCTAATCGGCCCATTGCCTCTAATGCAACTCTCCCCGCCTCCATCTTCTTCGAGAGTAAGGCCTTGAGCTGAGTGCCGAATTCTCGAAGATCATCTCTTATCACCCGCACATTCGTTAGCAAAGGATCGGGACCTCCCTTGTGCCGGCTCATATCTGGCATTAGTAAATATCCAGCAGGCTGATAAGACATCAGCAATATTTATGACAAAAAGCAAGAAAACATCAGAAGTAAGAGCAGGAATGTGCTCACCATTTGTTGCATGTGGTCCTGGTAGAGCTCTCTGACTTCCTCGAATGAAATACGTTTCGGCATGTCGAAGGGGATGAGGTCAAACCGGTCTTTCCACCAACTGTATCGGAACACCGTTATCACACGGTAACGGGCCATGACGTCTCCAGCCATGTCGAAATTATGGGTCCAGAACTTCCGGAAGAGTTGATCATCATCTGAAAGGCCTAACTGCCATTCTGTGAGCATCTTCACTATGTCGTTGAGATACTCCGGCATGGCTGGGGAGGTGTTGCTGATTGCGCAGATGTTGATGAATGGGAACACGAATCTCTGGAAAACCTATGAGTACCGCAGAAATGCATAAACCGGCGCATTGAAGACGTACCTCCGCCTCCCACACCATATGTTGGACGAATCGTGACCGGAATGCTATGGTCCGGGAAACTTGGCTCTTGTCCAAGGCTGAACGAATCGCTGCAAAGCGGCAAGTGGCGTATTCAAACACGTTTGACACATCCCATAGGGATATAACGATTGGTACCGAATTGTTCATGTAGATCAGTTGGTCAAATGACATAGACTTGCCAGAGCGGGTCTTGTGAGAAAATTAATGGGGACCTTCGCAATTATACGGTCAGTATATATAGTCATGGGTTAAAACCCAGTCAGCATCAGTGGAGCAGGTCATGGGTCCACAGCGTGAACGGTGCAGCCGAAATTGGGTGACTTCCCGATGTAGAATGTAATATAATTTCACGTATTAGGAAGGTGTGCCGCGATGCCGGGTGACGTTTCGTCACCGTTTGAAACTCATCAAATCACTGGCAGCTCGCCGATTGGTGGAGATCGTGCAACAGTAAGGTAAAACTCGGTGAAACTCCAGAGATGAGATTGATCATAGATTTTCGGTTAAAAGAAAGATTATCGCGTTATCATGATGCAAGATAGTACACAATTGTTGGTATGTGTCTACAGTAGTACTACAGACCAAGCCTGGACTCTCCACGTTCCTTGATCTTTGCCTTTAATGCCTTGAAACGCGCTGCGAGCTCAGCGCGAGGATAAATCTTATCTGAAATGTAAGTGAGAATGCTGCGATAAGTAGCCTCCGACTTCGCTGTTGAAAATTGGACACGCTTGTATACACCAGTCTTGTACTCCATAAGCGCCGAGCATAACGCTGCGCCAGCAAGAGCGATGACACCGTCCAGCGCTTTCGGATCGTCAAAATCGATATCCTTGTAGAAGCCGTGGATCCACAGGATGTCGATGACGAGACTAATGAGCGCATCGTGTTCGAGAACGGCGACGGATTGTAAAGTACCATCGAGCATCTATTAATTGTCGCCAGTCAGTATGGCCCACTATGAATACAGAATGACTTACTATGTTCTTAGATATGAACAGACATTGGAGATGTGTTAAGAGTGAGGGCACGATCCGCAGTTTGTGAGCAACTTCCGACAACGTATCCCATATGTCGAGTCCTAAATCATACTTATGATGCGCGACAACACGCGCAGCAGACTTCATGGTTGTTCGAATGGTGCCGGTGATTTTCGTTAGTGAACTTATGAACGACTTTTCGTCTGGGAGGTAATATTGCCCAGGGGGAACATCTTGGATGTTTGCGATAGCTTCTGCTAACGCAGCACGCGCCATAGCGATGTTGTTATCATTAGTCGGCATGCCGTTTACCGACAGCACAGCGCGTCGCATCCTCGACCTCGCACTGGCGCAGACATCGTCGATGTGCTCAGCAGGCACGGGAATGGGTGGACCAGCCTGACGATCCGAACCGCCGTCATCATGAGACTGTGCAGGGGGATGGGAATGCGGGAGAGCCTGTGCAGGGGGATGGGGATGTGGTGGTGCGCACTGATGCGCACTAGTGACGGATACATTTGAAGGAGGTAATGGGCGTGGTGGTAGGTCCTTCGCCGTGGGGCGTTTTTGAGCAATCTGTTTGCTGCTTCCGGCCTAGCTAAGAGTTAAACGAGTGACAAGTGTAGAGGTATATAGACATACATGAACAACACCGGTGTTTTGCCATTCGCCACGATAATGCTCGTCCTGACGACGAGGGCCGAATACAGTAACCTTGCGTAGACCTGGGAAGGCATACGGCGATGAACGCATAGATCGTGCTTGTGGGTCCTGCAGGTGTCTGCTGAGGCGGTCTGCACCGCGCACAGTGGGAGGGAGCGGTGCATCGACGGAGCAACCAAGGAAAAGGTCCTCTGCGGTCATGTTGCGCTGCGGGGATTGCGTCCGGTCCATGTGAGTTCTGTGATGCTGAAACGGATTGTGGTCCATTTGGAAAAGAGGCTGATTTATTTGAGGGAGCGGCGCTTGAGGCGTGAATGAGGGTAGGAAAGGGACTGGATGTTGCGTGTACTGAGGCTGGAAGTGTGGAGCATCAAGATGGTTCAACATCTGATGCTCGAGCTGTGGGTGGTACGCTGATCGATACTCAGGTTGGCCAATCGGTCGCTGAAGCTCGTGCTGTGGGTGGTACGCTGATTGGTACTCAGGTTGGCCATCATGTCGGTCGTTGTACGGGGGCTGCTCGTATCCCGATCCTGCATCATCAACATCTGACTCATCCGAATCCAGCATCTCTTCCTCGTACATGACCGATAACACTTTGTTAAACCCAAATCCCGGTTCCTCTGTTTGCTCTATTGCGCGTCCCACTTGGCTGTCGTCAGGATTCAAGCAGGGGTTCTCGTTGCTTTTTCTTGTCGGTTTGCGGATTTGCTGTTGTCCAGAATAGAATAGATTAGTACTCTTCTAAAGCTGCAAGAAACCCGTACCCTGGAATTTTGTGGTTTCTTCCGTGGTGTTTTCTTGCTTGAAGTAGATTTTAGCGGCATGATAAAGATCGCGAGGGTACTGATGCATGATAGAGTTCGAGAATTAGCTAGATGTCTGTTAGGTAAAATCGACTCACCAATGGCACGCAGGCGCAAATATTTAATGATCATCGCACGAACAGAAAGGATAATCGATTGGACGAGGGCACTGGGTGCATGATAGAGTTCGAGAATTAGTTACATATCCGTTAAGTAAAATCGACTCACCAATAGCACACGAGCGCAAATATAGAATGATCGTCGCAGGAACAGAAAGGATAATCGATTGGAGACAGATCCGCTATAATACCCACTCCATACAAGAGTATGTACATGTAATGATGCACACGTCAAAACACATGCTGCAAGGAATATTCATATGTAATTCAACAGGCCTTCTGTAAAACGAGGAAAATGATACATGACAATCATGCTTACAATATTCACGCTTGCAAAATGATACGATCATCGTGGAAAGAAGGGCTGCTGGCATACCCGCTTGATTCATAGTCACTACCGCCTTCTGAACGGTCACCATCTGCATCTGCCCCTCGT
Source organism: Suillus spraguei (assembly GCA_016800925.1). Taxonomy (NCBI): domain Eukaryota; kingdom Fungi; phylum Basidiomycota; class Agaricomycetes; order Boletales; family Suillaceae; genus Suillus; species Suillus spraguei. The sequence goes on along the minus strand of JABCPU010000538.1, from coordinate 14,177 downwards.
TCCTCAACATACTCCTTCAATTGGCGAGCTTGTTCTTGGAGAACTGCCAGCGTCAGAGTCCCTTGAGTAGTCGAATGATCGTAAAAGGCCCCGTCGTGGAAAAGATCTTTTATCCCGCGGTTAGTACATGCTCGTTCCCAGATCTCAAGGTCCGTCTTGGAGTAGTCATGTTGCGTCTTCAAGTGCTCTCTGGCACTCATGAGAAATTTCGACCAGCGGGTGCTTGCTTCAACTTTCCACGTTGCCGTGATAAGCTCCTGTCTAGCTACCTCGCAAGTGGCATATTGTGCCATTGCACCGTCGCGTAGCATGTCATCAGACAGGTCCGCAAGACCACGTGTGAAAATCTCCTTAGCCTGTGGATCTCGTATGAGATATTTGAGATGATTGTGAGTGATATTACTTACCATCAATGCAGCGCCTGGGTTCAGTTCATGGGCATTCTGGCCTTGCAAGGAATCCAGTGCGAACTGAGCTGTGGCAGCTGCAGTTCCCCTGGATTTCAAATACGGGTGAAACCTTGGTTTGGTGGGGGATGTGAGAGGGGATTTGGTGCTCGCACCTCGAGAACAAGAAGGGGTATCTGGAAAGGTGATCTCGCGAGGGGATGATGGGATGGAGTGCAATTTGGGGGAACTGAAGATATCCATGATATGTTCAGATTTGATGCCCGCTTCTTTGTCTTTATGGAAGGATGACGATAGTTCGACGCAAGTTTGAGAGCTTGCGGGACTGGAGGAATGGTTTGAAAGAGCTTTAGAACGTTCCTTCATGGGAGACTGACTGGCAGTTGCGGCCACTGGTGGTTTTGTCTTGATAGACTTGACGACAGTATGAGTGTGACGAATACTGATGTCGGAGTTTGAAAGACTTGGGGAAACTTTTGAAAGTTGTTTGAAGGCGTGGTTGAGGTAGTGTTGTGGGCAGAAGTCTGCCATTCTGCCAATGGCAATTGCCAAGTGGCAATTGCCGGCAGTAGGTCGAGGGCCTTGGGCAGAAGTCGGCAGAAGTATATGAATCTTATTTGCACTGTGAGCAAATAACAAATGTTCGACATTCAAAAAAGTTTGTCTGGACCTCTGTACATGCCAGAATGTCATCGACAAAGTCCAAGGGTCTTCCTGTTTGAAAAATAATCACTAACCACTTGATCCCACCGCAAAAAGTCCCAAATTCCTCCAATCGCTATGTTTATCGCTGCAATTACTGTTTGACATATATAGAAGGTCGCGATGACAGACACCTCAAACATATTCTTGACCGGAATGCTTGCCTACAGCCCGGAATAGGCTCGTTCAGAAGGCCGTAACTATCTTGCCTCAAAGAACGGAAATCAAGCATTACTACTCCCACCTATCCGAAATGCAGATTCTGCTTCATCCGAGCCTCCGTCTAACTACGACTAATACTCCACAGAAACGGAAGAACCTCTTTGGGTTTGTGGATGTCCCAGTCACTCCAGAGCAAGCAACACGTGCAAATTTCAAATTGTTTCGGTGAGTTCAATGAGAAACTCTCACAGTCAGTGCCGAACGCTGTCCATTGAAGGCGTTCGCAATCATAATCCACTTAATTGTACCTCATGCCGCCGACGTCGAGCGTTATTTCTCGGGTCTGGGTGGGGTACAATCTGTAAAACGCTGCAACCTATCCGTTCAGACTTTTGAGTCTCTTAGCAAGCTATGCCAATTTCTTGCACAAAGCGGATGACGAAGCCGGCAAGCCAGCACGTCGCAAACATGCCCATATGCACACTCAACCAGAAGATGGACTTGACATAGCCTCAGCAAATGAAATTCAAAGGTCTTCTGCATGGGTGCCTCCACTTACTGGTGACTCTTGCAGCTCGGACAATGAATTTTTTGCAGGTCCAGAGTCGATGACGGATGAAGAACTGCTTGAAGAATTTAGCAGGTTTGAAAACGAGGCTCTAGAATCACACCGTGGCTTGCAAGAAGGTGCTGAAGAAGTCCCAGATATCCGTTCGAAGGAGGTATTATTGACTGGAACGAGCTGAAGAAAGTTGATAAAAGAATTGCACCTGCAGGATTTATTGAAGTGATTGACGTGATTGACCGTGGGTCACAAGGCACGGAGGCAGTCTGGAACATTGATGCACTGTTGTCGGAGGGTGTAGCGTCTATGCAATAGTTTCACATAATATTTTTGCCATGATCTTGAACTACTCTAGAGTCTAGAACACGCGAAAACACTCAAAACAATTCTGCCGATTTTTGCCATTCTGCCGAATACCGTTCTGCCGTTTTTTTGGCAGAACTCGCTCCAAAATATTTCTGCCCACAGCACTAGCTTGAGGCAAGCACAGTCAAGGCACAGTGAACATTCGTACAACTTGGAGTACTGCTATGAACCTAAACGATTCTCCTGGCCTTAACAGTGACTCTGCTGGTCGATTCAGTGGCATCGAGTAAGTGCTGCCTTACTCTAAATTCAATCGGATTAACAAGTAGTACACAGTCTCAGCAAATCAGTTAAATGCCCGATCTGTTCTAACGTTTTCGATTCCGCAGAAGACATTTGTGCTCATCTTTCTGATGATCCAGGTCTGAATGTTTTAACTCTTAAAATTGAATACGCTGACTACCCGTACCTCTATCTAGGGTGCTCCCGGCGTCTAATTCCTCCTCCCATTGCATTCCGCACTCCCCCAACATCAGAGGACCAGCCGCGACAAGGGCGTTTTCACCCTAAATCTGGCTATATCTATAGTCTTGGCGAGCCGAATACTTTCGAACGAATGAAACAAGATGATTTTGAGGCGATGCGGGAACACAACACATATTACCCATTTTCAGATAGAGCAGAGTGGGAACTCGCAAAGTTCCTATGCGACAACTTGAACCAGGGGCAGATCACTCGGTTTTTGAAGCTTCTCTGGGTCTGTTTGAACTTTGAACTAATTTGCACGGACTGTACTAATGATGCTCTTTTAGGTGGTATCAGAAACTACACGGCCGCTGTCTTTTAAGAACGCAAAGCAACTCTCTACTTTCATGGACGCGTTACCGGTGACCCCTCGATGGAAGTGTACGCCCATCCATACTGATGGATACACAACTACCCACCCCGTAAACCTCATTTGGCGAGACGCTTCGGAAGTCGTACACCACATTTTCGGTAATCCAATTTTCGCCAACCATATGGAATACGATCCTTATGAAATAAATAACAATGGTGAGCGTGAATATGGGGAGTGGATGTCTTGTGAACAGGCATCCGAAATTCAGGTGAGCGTCTTTCGTTCTTCCTGCGTTAACATGATTTACATGGTTTCTAGGGTCAATTACCTGTTGGCGCAACTATCGTGCCCATCATACTCGCATCTGACAAGACACTGGTAACCCGACAGACGGGTTCACTTGAGATGCACCCAACATTCCTTACAATCGGTAACATCCACTCCGAAATTCGGATGAAGGCAACCTCACACGCATGGGCATGCATCGCATACATTCCGGTCCCAGAATATGTGGTCAATAGTGAATTCTCTGGATTATTGGAAGCGCGCGTCTGGCATAAGTGCATGGATTTAGTCCTGCAAAATTTGAAGGTCACCGCTGAGGTGGGCGAATTCATGGTAGACCCCATGGGCTGTCGGCGTTACGCATTCACACCACTTGCTGCCCACATCGCTGACCTTCCCGAGCAAATCATGATCGCGTGCGTCTCGAAAAACGTTTCGCCAACAACGTTAGCCGCGCAGGCACAATTCGGCGATGGCGTCGCACACCCCCCTCGTCGTGGCTGGGACACACTACAAAGGCTACATGAGCTTTGCAAAATCACAGATCCTTGGAAGGTCCGGGAGTTTCAGGAGTTGGCCAAGCAGTATTTTCTCAGTGGCGTCCACCAGCCATATTGGCGCAACTGGGGCCGCGCGGACCCTTCAACCTTCCTAGTCCCAGAGATACTACATGTGTGCCATAAGTTTTTTTTCGACCACCCGCTAAAGTGGTGCAAGGAAGCGATAGGCCCCAGCGAGCTCGATGCTAGGTTCCGCAGCCAGCATAAACGCGTTGGGACACGTCATTTCGGTGATGGTGTCTCTCACGTGAACCAGATGACTGGACGTGAGCATCGTGATATCCAACGAACGCTTGTCCCCACTATTGTGGGTGTGACATCTCCCGGTTTCATTCGTGCTATCCGTGCACTGGTCGATTTCATCTACAAAGCACAAGCTCCTACCTTTACCCGCTCCTCTCTTGACAGCATGCTATCCTCCCTCAATGAATTCCACGACCACAAACGCTTTATCTTAGAGGCGGAGGCTCGTACTGGAACGTCTGGCTCTATCAATCATTTCCAGATCCCGAAACTGGAGTCTTTCAATTCCTTTGTTCGATCGATCCGACAATCGGGTGCCATTATACAACATTCTGCAGATGTGAGCGAACGGCTGCTGATTACCCATTGCAAAACACCCTTTCAACGAACAAGTCACCAACGAGGCACGTTCACACAACAGATCGTCAATCTCATTAACCGTGAGGATGTGATGCGTCAATTCGACCTCTATGCCCTCCTGCGTGAACAAGGGATATCACTCATCAACGTCATGGACGAGGAGTTCGACGAAGTCGTTGATATGGATCCAACCTTTAGTTGGATAGCGCGTGTTGCACCACAAGAGATGCATCGTTTTCAGGCAATTCGCCCTATTCGTAATCACTTTCTAAAAGGCCTCCTTTCTGACGAGGCTAACGCTGCCTTTCATGTCACTATCGCCCACGATCTTGCTGATCGTTCATCCGCCTCTCTTGCCCAACATTATCATCTCCCAAATTTTCCAAACGTCCTTTCACAGTATCTCGACGGTGTATCGGGTCAGAACTCACCCTATCATGGTCGCCTCCTCAAAACTTGGTACAAATTCAGGCTTCAACTTCATTCCCGGCTTCGTCCATGCAACATCATGCCGAGCCAGCAAGTTCAGGCATATCCACCGTCTGATACGTATCCTTTTGGAAACTGCGATATCGTTCTCCTTCAACCTACAAATGCTCACCCACAGTCCAGTAAGTTCTCAGATTTCGGCTCAATTCCATGTACTGACCTAGCTTTAGTGCCATGTGTCGTTCAAGTTCGAATGGTTTTCGCGTTATCGCCACGAGGGTCGCAGCTACCGCCGGAGCTCAAGGAGCCTCTTCTGTATGTTGAACTATTCGAAATAGTTGCACCCCCCGAAGCTGAGCCACACATTGCCATGTACCGAGTTCGACGTTCATTTTATCCCGCGCCTGATGGTTCTTCGAGTCGTATAAGGATTGGGAAGATAGTCCGGCTTATCGACGTTACACATGCAGTAGAATTGGTACCCGTTTACGGGACAACGATGGATCGCTCTGTTTCATCGACGACGTCTCTTGAACGCTACGATAATTTTTATCTCAATGCTTTCTCCGATAAAGAGTGGTACCACACACTACATGCAGATTTTGTTTAGCTTTACCGTATTGTTTTGGGTAGTCATGTTATGTATCTACAATTTTCAACCTCATCCCTAGATACTATGATAACTGATCTGACTGTTCAAGTTGATAGCCTGATAGCTCGATCTATGATAACTGATTTGGCTCTGATAACTCGGCATCTGGTATCTTCATTTTGCCGGATGGTGAATTAGTTCTTCGGATCGTTACATATGGTAGACGATAGGTTACCGTTCGATTTGCCGATATGCCGCAACTTATTTTGAAGTCCGACCAATGTTTGTCCCGAACTTTATTGGTATGCACCTATTCACGCTATGGTCCTTGTCACATGAATCACAAATCAGTTCTACGCCAGTCCGCGGCGACTCTGCGCGCTGTGCTCACTGAGGTAGATCCGCAGCTGCTCACTGAGCAGCCCTTACCCTCCAGAATATGCGACTCACTCAGGCTGCGCAGTGCTTCATTCCCGCTATGAGAGTAGTTGGTGTTGTGTTTCTCACTGCATATGTGGATCTTAATTGTTGACTGCCTTTAGTTGTTATCAAGTCATTGGACCCTTCACTGATATTCCTACTGTTATTTATGTTAACGATGAGTCGGGATTTCTCCGTGCTATCGTCTTTTCTACATGACTGCATTGTGCTGCGTTTTTTTTCCGCTCATAATGGGGTCACCGTGGAGTTGACATCTGGTCCTGCGCGCATTGCTACTATCGACAGTTAGTATAATTATTAATAGACATTTCGACCGGTCTATCTAGCCTGAAGTATATTCCCACTGTCTTTTCTCCTTCTGCCGCATCCCATATGGCTTTGAGACAGCATGACAATCATGTATGGTCTCATTACGACGATCAGTATTATCACGACGGCTTGCAAACTCTGTCCGTATTTGTACTGACCCTTGTTGCCCCCGTTGTGTGCAGAAGAGAGCAGAGATTCGTACGAAGACTGTTGCTCTATGGAAAGCCAGACCACCGTGCTCTACTTCCAGGGCTTCCACTTCTCAGAACCCTCCTAGTAAGGTAAGTGCTTGCATTGGTTTCCGAACACCCTGTGCTAATGTGTCATGTAGATTTATTCCCGCTACCATAATGGAGTGGGTTATATCGTGTTTTATGGGACATCATTCAAATCGATTGTCTTCCTACGTCTGTTGCTCTTGTCCTTGAATGGTATTCTTCTCTCGTCTTCTTCGATTGCTCGTTCGCTCAGCCATTTGGGCCCAAGTTCGCGTTTCGCTGAAATCCCCATGGCCTCAATGATTTATTGCCGTGCTCTCACTACCGATGTCGAGTTCGAGGTCGCGTAAGGTCTCGATGTTATGTTTGGGATGAACTGCATTGCTGCGTGACCACCGTTTTGTGGGAAGATGAGACTCCAGTCTCCAATCCTCCATGTCTGGCCTTCAAGGTGGTGACAGTGTTTCACTGTCCTCGCTTGTATCTGCTCATTTCCTTCTGTGTTTCCAGAAACTCCGTGTATACTTAGTGGTAATGTCAATCACATTGAACTTGCTGCTAATGATGGTGAATTAAAATTATCTTAGTCTTCGTCCCTCGTCGGGGCAATTCTATTGTCTCGTAGACGTTCAGACTCGAACTTTACTGTCCATGTCATCTTTTCGGGCAGTGTCAATCAGGGGCCCCATAGGTTTTCAACTTAGGATGAGTCTTCAAGTGGGAGTTAAAGATGTTAGCCTGGCTAGTGTGGTTATCACAACAGAATCAAAATCTGTTTCTCTTGGACTGCGCAGGTTCGAAACCTGCTGAACTCCAGTTTTGTTGTATCAGAACGCACTTTGACATTCATGGATGGACGGTTTCTTCAGAAGTTCACCGCAACCGGTCTTAGTCAGGTGGTTGCCACAACAGAATCAAAATCTGTTTCTCTTGGACTGTGCAGGTTTGAAACCTGCCGACGACAAGGTTTTTTTCTATTGAAACACACCTTGACATTCACTCATGGACGGCTTCTTTAGAAGTTCATCGTAACTGATCTTAGCTAGGCGGTTGCCAAAACAGAATCAAAATCTGTTTATCTTGAACTGTGCGGGTTCAAAACTTGTCGATGACGAGGTTTTTTCTATCAGAACACACTTTGATGTTCACTCGTGGACGGTTTTTTTGAAAGTTCACCGCAACCGGTCTTAGTCAGGTGGTTGCCACGACAGAATCAAAATCTGTTTCTCTTGAACTGTCTAGGTTCGAAACCTGCCGACGACAAGGTTTTTTCTATCGGAACACACCTTAATATTCACCCGTTTCTTTTGCAATTCATTGTAACTAGTCTTAGCCTGATGGTTACCACAACAGCATCAAAATCTGTTTCTCTTTCCTGTGTAGGTTCAAAACCTGCTGATGACAGCATTTTTTATATCGGAACACACCTTGACATCCACTCATGCATGATTTCCTTAGAGGTCCATCTTAACTGGTCTTAGCCCCTGTGCAAATTGTTGATGCAACATTGATATTTACTCTATGGCGAGTCGTGCCTTCGGACACGTTCGAAATACTAATTATATTATGCTCTGCGTAACCCCACCTCTGAGTCCTCTCACCACCTTGATTGCAGTAGATCGCATAGCCGGTGAAGCTTCCTTGGCGTTACACTGCCTTGGATATCTATGAACTGACTCGCAAACTTCAAACTCAGCCTCCGTTGGTTGTTTCTTCGTGTATTCCTGAGCAGCTTCAAGGGGTTCGTACATTGATAGGTTCTCGGTCAAATCGCAAGGCCTGCAGGCTCTGAGCTTCACAATTCTTTGTCTGTGGGACAAGTGTATTGGTTAATAACGTGCTCACGCTGCTTCCCCTTTGCCAACGTAACTGAACTGACAGCGAGATTGTGTGCCGTGTGACCCGCGTCTAAGATACTTATGTCTTATGCACGAACCTTTGAAGCCGTGCCGGAATTCATCACTATGCAGCTCAAGAGACGGAGCTCCGAGGTCGGGGATTGGCGCGAGTCCGACCATTACCGATAGTAGTAACCGCACTTGTGACTTTTTGTGACAAAATTATATTCAACTTGAGGTCTACCAACAAATCGTTCAAGACTAGAACAAACATTGATCTGACTTCAAAATACGTCGCGGCAAATCGGCAAATCGAACTGTAACCTATCGTCCACCATAGTTACATACCTCGGCTAGTCCTTTTTTTTCCAAAAAAACTCGAGTTCGTAATCAATCTCTGGACTATCCCAAACTGAGCGCTCTCAATGAGCGGCTAAAGTTGTCGATCTGAGGTATGACATCCAGTACGGCAGAGCATTGGGTTAACCTCGACAAACCGGGCAAGAGCATCCTCGATCAATATCTATAGCATCTGGGCCTGTCTAATCGCGCAACACCCATGGCCATTCCGCCTGACCAGTCCATTCTGGTTTGCTCTACCGAGCCATGTCTGTGCCTTATGTATGAGAAAATCCACCGTTCAACGCATCTCCTGGTCAACCAGGAGGAGCTCTTCCGCTCATCGGTTACGCAATGCCTTGGTCAGGGGCCAATGCACCCGATAAGCTGATGAGTCTGGGGAGCATCAACTGGGTCCAGTGGACTGAGTGAATCAACTCACATTCATCCATACAGTCATTGCTGACCGAATCCCCATGAACGTCGACAGACCAAACCATGGCAAGGTAAAGTTTATTTATCGTATAACATTCTGCTCAGGTTAATGACGAGTTCCACCGAATGTACCCGAGACCAAGCCTGCGTCGTAGCGGTTTGTAATTTCGCTGACAGGACGGTGGTCCTCAACAGCATAGCTTTGTCGGCCAGGTGGACTCTGATTGCATGCAACATGTCATTTACTTGTCCCTCTCTCAGGGTCATTTCTTACTTGACCGGACCGCCCATTCCCAACTCGCACCTTTCCCTGCCCATGTTCGATGGGAGAGGGATGACAGATCTTTCAGGTTGAAATAACGCATGGGGTCGGTCACCTCCAAGTCCATCGTTTGCAGAATAATCGATACAGGAACAATCGCCATTCACACCATCCTCCATAAAAGTAAAATCTATGTCTCTGATGCGCGACAACGGCCGATGTTCCATGTTTGAGTCTGTGGGATGTCTGCCCGTATTACTCGTCTCCGTAGCTAGAGCTACCTCTATGGGGATTCCATATGCGATCCATCCGGCAGCTCCTAACCTAGGTCTTTCACTCGTCCTACGGAAAGCGACCCAGAGCGAGTCGATCTCAACATCCTTCCGAGATCGTGCTAGTAGCCCGCGATTAATCTACACCGGGTAACCAGACTTTTTACAACAAGACCTACCCCTCTGCAAGCGGACGTCATATATGCCGAGGGCAGATGGGTCATCTTTTCGATAGGCTTGAGCTTCCTGATGCTTCATGATGTCCGGATATGCAGCATTATTCAATTCATCAAAGACAACATCGCCGGAGTGTGACGCTTATGCAAGCAAGAAGTTTGGCTGGTAACCCTGATTTGTCTTGTCCCGGTTAGGGTACGGTTGAAAAATCCCCGTGACTTTTCAACAGCTGTTTATAAACAGACCGCCTCAGACCATCTACAAACAGGTGTTCTAAACAGTTTTCAACTAATAGTTATTAACTGGTTGAAAATTATTTATCAACAGCGTGAATAAAGATTTCGCAGTGAAAAATTGTGAAAAATTAGAATACCCAGTTGACTGCCCTCTTTTTCGACACCAACACTTTGTCCTGAGTCACCCGAACATTCTGTGAGCAAACAACAGGTACAATAGAGATCAAGTCATGCAGTAAAGGAGAGCTAAGGTGAATATCTTCGTCCACCTGCAGAACGTCATCCTCTGGGACCTCATCATCTCTGCAAGTGTCTCCAAGACCATCCTCAACATCATCCAACAAGTCTTCCGAGTCATCACTGTCATGTTTCATCTGGCATGGAGTTAAATAGACCCTCCTCGTTCCTCAATTGCCACAATTCCAGATCCCATTGTTCGGGTCTTCCATCCGAAATCTGCTTGAATTGTTCATTTAAGGCCCCTATTTCGCTTCCAGTATGATCTAGCAGATCAGCGTCAATTGGAGCCTTAGAAGTTCATTCAAAATGTTCCCACACGCCCTGGATTTATTCACAATTTCCAACAGGCCTCGGGACATGATGACTTTTCAACCGTGTTATTGGATGACTTTCCGTAGGCAAAATAATCCAGAATAGAATACACCGGAGTCTCAAAAATATTACCAATACCGCTGATATGTTAATGTATACTGAAATAATCCCCCGTGGGCTCATTCAATCAAATTTAGTCTGGTCCTTGATGGACGATAACTTTGCAGTCCAGCAGCTGCTTCTCGACAAAGACGAGGCTGAACATTTCGATGACGATGAGAGACATAGGGTGCTCGCTGCCGCTATCATTGCTGGGAGTGAGGTATCACGACAAGAGCGCATTGACACTCGGCACCCACATCGTTTGTACCTTTGCCGACCCCAACTACTTCCAAATCCTCGTATCAACACCCCATGGAAGGTGCTATACGATAGTCAACATGATAGAGCCTTCATCACTACAATGGGCGTTGATGTGCCCACCCTCTCCTCACTACTTACTGCAGGCTTTGCGCAAGCCTGGTATGAGACACCAATACCTTGTGAGGATGTCTCTGCGCACGGAACTCCAAGGATAGATAAACGCTCCCTTGATGCTGCAGGGGCACTTGTGCTTGTGCTACATTATCTCAACTCTACTATGCATGCCATTAGCCTCCAGCAGATCTTCGCTATCATCCCCAGTACTGTCACGCGATATCTTCACAGATAGAACGTAAGAAGTGACGGGAAATCGATACTACTAGGTTGCATTGGGCGAGATTGGAGGCACCGGTGGCATACAGGTCAGGTAGGCACTCCATTAGTGGGCACAGAGAACTTGGGACGTCGTTCTGGGCACTTAGAATCACCTAGATAGTGGCGGGAGAGAAAGACTTTAGCGTACTTGATTAAAAGTTGAAACGTACCTCAGTATTACTGTGCGAGGTGCCGCATTGTGTGACATGCATCTCAAGCAAGGCTGATTATGTCAGCGGATATCGCTGGCGTTAGTGGCCTAAACGGATGTAAGTCGTCTGTAAAGTCTATGTGGGGGGGGGGGTAGATGACACATGGTTACGAACTGACTGTAAATGAACAGCGGCATCGCGGCACATCTGCCTAATAAGGGTAAATATATGATATGATATTCTAATCAGAATATTTCAGCCTACGGAAAGTCATCCATTAACAGGTATTACAAACAGCTGTTGAAAATGATCGACTTTTCAACCGTACCCTACACCGGGAGTCCCGGTGTTTGGAATTGACCGACCGGGCAAAAAATAGATACCGAAGTTGGCCAAGTGCTGGGTAATGTATGTCCAGCTGAGGGAACGTGCTAGAACTTTGCTTCCTGCATTCGCTTTTCTCCCTGCAATGACGTCAAGTTGTTGTACCTCTCACTTCTCCACTCACTCCTATAGTTTTCCTTTATACCTACCCTATTGAGTTATCCGCAAGTCTCAGACACGTCGTCGAAGTACGATCTAACTCGATTGTACAGGGAACCCGCTAACAAACGCGTAGCGTACACAAAAACTAGCTACTGTATTTATCTACCGACGATTTAAGGTGTAAACCACCGTTTCGGCTCCTTCCGAGTCGAGCTCGTCACTACATATTTCAACATACCCACCACTCCCTTTTAATCTTTGCACCGCAGTTTTGTCACTCGGTACCAGTTCCTTTTAATCAAGCATTCTTACAGTATGCTGTGTCAATACATATGCCTGTTTCAAAGCTAATACTCCAAAGCCATCCGACATGATCAATCCGTAATTAAGTAGGTATCCCGCCCTCCCGAGCGCTTCGCGGTTACGAAGAAGTCGCTAAGGAGGGGTTGCTTGGTTTTGAGGCCTCTTCTTGTCTGCTTCGCGATAATTGATCATCATCGAATAGATCATCATGTGCTATTGCTCGGAATCAATCTAGAGCTAGTTTGTCCTTACCCGGCTCACGCTTCTCGTCCAACTTCCAAAGAAAAATATCTGATTGATGGATAGAATGTTCTTGGCTCCCAACTTCGTCCAACAGGGTACGAGGTACGCATCATATCGACCCGGTACTCCAATGATCAAAACTCTCCTCAAGGGACGTCGCAATTCTGGTCCTCAAGATCCCCGTCTACTTAGTCGGATAGAGAACGCAGAGCGTTGACCAACATTTGTATTCGTCCAATCTCCAATCGCTCGGACCGGTTGCATGCGAGGCTCAATGTTTGACCGTGACCTCCGTGATAGAGCCAGAAGCGCGTGAGTTCCTCTATTCGCAGTTGGTCGTACTTACGTTTTCAGTTCTATGATGTCTTAAACGCGTCGGCGGAGGGTAACTCTGTATTCCGAATCTGGTATACCCCTGGAATGAGAATGGGTGAACGTGTGCCGTACTAATTTTCCGCTTCAAGGTATTATACTGTTAAAGAAACTTTAAGCATTACCACAAGACCAGCGTACCTGAGATGATAAGCCCATCTAGAACACCAACTCCACAAAGCGATAGAGGCACGAGACCCAAACCGCTCAGCTTGCCGTCAACGTTACTCCTAAACCTTCGCTCGAACCAAAACTAGTAGATAGATATAACCATTTTCCATTGGGGGGCTCAATCCGCGAAGCCCGTCGCGATGTCATGTACTTATGTCGTGAGTGAGTGAGTATACAAACGACCGACAAAAAGCTGCTAAATAAGGAGTTATCTTCCAACAATATGTATGAATGGGTGCAAGGGAATGGAAGGTGTGTTCGGAAGGGTGGAATACGTGGCAGTGACATTTAGGATCGAGGGTAGGGAAACGAGGGTGAAGGAATACAATGAAGCGGATAAAAGAGGAACGGTGGAATACAAGGAAAAGGAGAGTACGTGGTACAATGAAACAGATTCACTGGCGTCACGAACAGAGCCAACAAGATTCGCGCATGGAGTCAATTATAGTAGAAGCACCGATACACAATGGAGATGAATTATGACAAAATGGAAGGACTCTATGAGTCTAAGCTGCGCGAGTGCCTTGAGCGAGCGTGCCGGAGTGTAGATGAGGAGACATAGAGATGATGAGAGAAAATGATTGCGAAAGGGATGACGACGATTAGGAACCGAGCACAATGAGAAAACGAGGAAAAGAAAGGTCGTGTAATGTGTGAACTCTACACATTTGCAGAGGGAGACGATAGACAAGACGAGAATTGTCGTAAGATGGCGTAGGATCATGTCAATGCGTTCAGAGGGTCCGGTCGTGCGTCAGTTGAGAATGTAATGAATGCCGATTCTAATGCAGGAGAGGATGAGACGGACGAAAGGGCAGACAGAGGGAAAAGACGTTCCTCACGGAACGAGCGCAGAACGCAGAATGCTGCAACATCCTACGGTCTAGTACTGCTGCATGATGCCTGTCTCGTAATACTCCCCTTGTCCATATTCGTACCCGTGCTGCACCTGCTCACCTCCTGCGGAAGAATCATTGGTGGGTGCAAATAAGTTGCGAAAAGGCTCTCTTCCTCTTGCGGAAGCATGATTGGCGGGTGCAGGAAATCCATCCCGTGTCCATGCCCACTGCGCCCATGCCCATGTGCATGTCCATCAGAGGTTCCGGCAGCCTCGTGTAACATTGGAGGGTGCACAAATTGCGGGCTGCACTCAGCCCCGCCGCCGTTGCTAGAGTGGTGCCAAA